>CAUYRT010053523.1:0-184619 GCA_963574885.1 Lepilemur ruficaudatus
GGAAGTTATTTCTCATTTTTATTTCATACATGGAGAAACTGAAATAGAGAAATGATCTGCTGAGGTCATAGTGTTCTTGGATGCCCAACATACTTTTAGCTGCATTGCACTTTCTCTTTTTTTTTTTTTTTTTTTTTGAGACAGAGTGTCGCTCTGTTGCCCAGGCTAGAGTGAGTGCCATGGCGTCAGCCTAGCTCACAGCAACCTCAAACTCCTGGGCTCAAGCAATCCTTCCACCTCAGCCTCCCAAGTAGCTGGGACTACAGGCATGTACCACCATGCCCAGCTAATTATTTTTCTATGTATTTTTAGTTGTCCAATTAATTTCTTTCTATTTTTAGTAGAGACGGGGTCTCGCTCTTGCTCAGGCTGGTTTCGAACTCCTGACCTTGAGCAATCCGTCTGCCTCGGCCTCCCAGAATGCTAGGATTATAAGCGTGAGCCACCGCACCTGGCCTAGAGACCCTTTTTTTTTTGGAGAAACAAAAGAGAGAGAGAGAGATACTAAATGAGAAATGTCTGAAGGTTTTGAAATACTTTAGTGATTTTTAAATCAACTTTAATGACAATCTGAAAGGAAGAGGAGTTGTTTAATTAGAAAACTCTTTGGTTTTCCTCAAATTTTAAGTTTTCCCAAATTAATTCCAACACTGATATATTTGGCAAAGCTTTAATGTCTTACTTGCTAGGAATAATTCCTTTCTGCTGTAAGATATGCAGCATTCAAGGCAGTTGGTGTCCCTAGGAGATCTCTGCAAAGAGTAGCAGTAAGATTTGACGAACCCTTTTCTCTTACCCATCAAACTTCACTATAAGGGTATAAGAATCTTTTCCTTTTAAGTTGCCACTTGATGCTTAAAATAAAATGCTCTCGAGTTATCCATTCAAAAAAGTCAGCAGCACTGTGAGTCAGTGCAAAGATGTGGATAGGAACAGTGGCATACTCTACTTTTTTGAGTCATTATTGAACATGTGCTCTGCTCCATGCTTTTTTTAAATGCCTCCCTCCATCCCAGCTCCATATTTGAAATTATTTCTTTAGCGAGATCATATTGATGATCAAGATAAATGTAACCCAGTTTTATTCCTTGCTTGGATTCTAATATTTTGACTTCTCATTAACTCTGGGGGTCATAGATAAAATATTTTGGAACCATAACAGTCTTATTCCGTGTAAAACTTTGGTGTAAAATCTTTTAAAAGTTGCATACTTAGGCTGTGACACATACCTGTAGTCCCAGCTACACAGGATGCTGAGGCAGGAAGATCATTTGAGCCTAGGAGTTTGAGACTCTAGTACCCTATGTCCATGCCTGTGAATAGCCACTGCACTCCAGCCTGGACAATGTAGCACGACCCTGTCCCTTAAAAAACTTATACTTAAATGATACTTTCTACCCATTTCTAAAACTTAGATCTCATTAGAAAAAGATTTTAGTTTAGAGATGGCTTTAAGCTACTAATTTTATAATCTGCTTCATGAAAAACCTGAAGTTAGTCTGTGACATTAGATAACATATGGTTCTGGGAAGAAATGTGGTCTTTTAAATAAAGACAGTATACGTTTCACGTGAAAGTATACTATTCAATCATTTATTCAAATCATTTTATGATTTTTATGATTTTTAAATGCTATTTCAATCACAAAATCTAACTGCCTATATACTTTTTTATTAAATTGATGACATTGATGTTTTTTCCTGCTAAAACTCATCTGCTTTCTTTCTCCTTGTAGTGCAGTTTTTCTGCATGCATTGTTTTTTCCTAACATCTAATAAATGTTTTTTAAAAATACACAGGTTACTTTGCATGATTTTTGCAAATTGGTCTATAATGTGAACATACAGATCATGTTAACAATACGTTAAATTGGTGATGAAATAGGTTTCTTTGGATAATGATTTATTAAAAATGTTTCAGTAGTGAAACATAGAAAAGTATATTTTACTACAATCAAAAATAATGCTTTTTGCCTGTGTCATGAAAGTACACTGGTCACTTGTGGTTTAATTTGGGTAGAAAGGCTATTAATTACTATATTTGGAGATCAAGGGTAAAAAGTAATGTGTTTTTTGCCCAATGCTGTGTTTAATGAATGCTTTTGAAATGTTGAAAAAGTCATTTTTGATTCTGTAAAGAATATTATTCTGCTGATACTTTTTAATTCATAATATCTTTTAATTTTTTCTTTTTTTTCACTAACCCCAGTCAACCTCAAATAATTAATTTCTTATATTTAGGGTTTTTTCCTTCTCCATGCACAAAATAATAGTTTTGTCCTAACTGGACCTAGAATTAATTTTGACATTGCAAAAGCATTGCAATATTTTGTGATGTTTATTTCCAAAAAATATAAACGAGCACATTTTTATGTAATATTCTATGTCATGGAAAAAAATATTCTGAGTAATTACTTCAATCCTAAAATTTACAGTCTTTAAAAAGATTTTATGCTTTTGTAAAAATGAAAAAGATGCTTATATAAACAGGAACAGTTTTTTTATAATGTCTTTTCCCTCCTCTTGACTCTTAGAAATTAATAATAAATGCCAGTTAGTATTTACTAAAAAAATTTTTTTTGGCTTTAGCTTTTGTAAATCAAAACCCTTGTCATTAATTCCTTTAGGCATTATTTTTTAAACTCAGATTGCCTGCTACTAAATCAGTACCATAAAAAGCACATTACTTGCTAGAAAAGCCCAAATCTCATTTAGCAATTCTTATTTCGGCTAATTGCTTTCACCACCTTGCTGCTACAGTCATTACAATCGATCCTGCAGTAGGTTGTCTCAATTAGTATAATAAAGGAAAGTAGAACATTTCCAAAAGGCAGAAGAGCAAGTTTTTAATATACACTCCTTTGAAGTCTGGTTGGCTTTTCAAAAGTCTCTCTCCTTGTTTCATAGGTATAAAACTAGGAGTTTTTCAGATGCATTTAAAGTCTTTTCCTAGGATTTCTTGGTCAAGAGGAGTGGGGTTGAGGAAAAGTGGTTTCTCAAGATAACCCAGGGCAGCTTGTTTAAAAACGTGTCATTTCCAGGATGTACTGGAAACTCTCTCCAGTTCTGAATTATTACAGTGGGAATAATCTTAAGCCTTTTTAGATTTTTTAGTTGTTCCATTTACCTATTTACCAGCTTCCTTCCTTGTGCCAGACGACAAAGGACAAGTTACAAGAATTTATTATTGCTGTGCTGTGGAAATCGAAGGCCAGGGCCAGGATTTATTTTCTAGATTGAACTCAGACTATTTGTGATTGACAATATTATTTTCTCCAGAAGCTTTTTGTTTTTGTTTTTTTTATGTCACAAGTGCCTTCTTATTATTATTTAACTTATACAAAAATGTTTTCTTTTAAAAACAATTTTAATGAACATTTTGACTAAGACATATTATTGCACATTACATAAATTAATCGTGGTTTCTTTTTCTAGGCAGCACAAATTGTGTTGATCTCTCTGTTTGAACTGAATACTCCTGAATTTACCATGTTACTTGGTGCCTTGCCAAAAACATTCCAGGATGGTGCCACCAAACTCCTGCATAACCACCTCAAGAATTCCAGTAACACCAGTGTGGTGAGTGCTTTGGTCACAACTAGTGCCTGTGTGCTGACCATGATCTCAGTGTGTCCCTTGTCTTGAACCTTCTCTTAAATGGAACAGCCAGTTTCCTCATTGTTTTTCAGTAGATGTGAGCATCTTCAGGGTCAGGGTTGTGTCAGATCCTGCCATATGCCCAGTGAGTAAATGAACCTGGAACTTAAATAGGGCCTTTTTCTTAGATTAGGTTGTTCAATCAGTTACATTTTTACTAGATAATCTAATTATCACTCATTCATTGAGTTGGTCTTATTTTTGAACACTAAAAGTTCCAAATGCTCAACTGTGTGTCTCACTGTAGCACAACTGACATCAGTCATTTGATTCCAGGAATGCCTCTATGACTGATGTTCATCCATTTTTGGTTTATATGCACTTAAAATTGGCCTTATGATTCTGTAAAAAAAATTATTCTGGGAAGATTCTACACATTTATTTATATGTGGGTTAAAAGACCAAGAGAAGAGTGGTGTGTGGCTCTTGAATAATGATGCCCATTCTGCCTTCACCCCAGGGCTCTCCAAGCAATACGATTGGCAGGACACCCTCCCGACACACCAGCAGCAGGACTAGCCCCCTGACCTCACCCACCAACTGCTCCCATGGGGGTCTGTCTCCAAGGTAAGGTCATTTCCACAGAAGTAAAGGAGCTAAAGCACCTCAGTGTCTGTGCAGCCTATTTCTAGATTTTTAGACTAAGTTTAATACCAAAAAGAGTATTGAGTATCAGGAGATCATAGGTTCTAGTCCTCCCTCAAATTGTAACTGTGTAATCTTGGACAAAGAGTTTAATTTCTATGGTAAAATGAGTGGTCTGTGCTGAATGTTTCTGTGGTTCTTCTAGCTCTAAACATTCTCTACTACCTTGTAGATTTTAGAACTGAAAGTTATGTTTAGTACTTCTACATAGAATCCGTGTAGAAGTTCATTACCTAGTCTACAAGTGATAGGAGAACCTGAAGGTGTTTAGTCATCTGTGTAAACCTTTTATAGTCAGTCCACACGAAGTCTACGGTAGCTTTCCAATGAAGTAGCCATTCCAAGCATAGTTGGTATCATGTTTGAAGCAGGATGCTGTTCTGAAGGGCTATGATTTAGAATCTGGGAACTAAAATTGGGTTAGGATTCTCAGACTCTTGTTGGGACTGTGTGAACATTGGCCTTATGGAATGTGGGCAAGTGACTCAAAAAGAGAAAATCCTTTGTCTAAGGATCCTTAGATAATACCTCACCATCTGACCAGAGCCTTTGGAAGTCTGCATAGTAGCTTTAGTGACACCCTCACATGGGTTGGAAGTCATGCAGGGCCCCACTCAGAGTAGTGGCCCTACAGGCCAGAATTTTTAGAAAAGAGCCAGTGTCTGGACCAGCAAGGAGCACACAAGCTGTTTCTCTACAAGTCCAGATCTTCGGGATCACTGACAAGAGGAACCAGGAAACTTGTCCTGAGGGTTGCAGGCACCAAGATTTTAAAATGAAACAAAAATATCATAAGTATGCTATTTTCCCTTTAAGGGTTACCTCTTTATTAGGAAAATATCAAAAGATAATTTAAATTTAAATTTTTTAATGATCAAATTTCTTTCTTACCACTGAAGTTTGGTTTAGTTCCTCAGTCATCCTTTAAGTATTTTGGAACATAACGAGTTTTTATTTTTTGTTTGGTGAAACAAAGTATTTGATACACTGTTGGTATCTTGCTATTTATATTGCCTTATGTTTACTTTCCGAACTGTCCCCCTGTACTGTTTTTACATAGAATGAAGCACGATATTATGTCTTCAAGTTTGGTCTGTGTAGTCATGATATCAGCAGGACCATTGAGACCAGAAACTCAAATGAAGATATGTCTGACTTTGCCCAGGTGTGACTGAGGCTTAGCTAACTTTTTTTTTAATAGTAACATCTGTATCTAAAAAGTATGGTGTGTCTTAATTGACCAAGGTCCAGTGTTGACAGTAAAATCATAAAGATCCTGGTGGATGAAATTTTATGGAGAACTTGAATTCTCTGTAAATTGTTGGCATTTGTCTAGAAGTGATACTTCTATAACATAGTTGAGAAATCTGTTCTTCCGTTGTACACAGTTCATACATCTTATCTTTTAGTTATTGCATGAATTAGGGTGGCACATTCCTTAGGTAATAAGCAAAAACATAGAACTCGAATTAAGTACTTTGTTATTATATATGTAAATAGTCTAAGAAAAAAAATTGGTAGGGGCTGCTAGCATAATTCATCAGCACTAGGAACTGGCTAGATACCTTCATGGATCCCTGAGTCATTAAAAGTTTTATTTTTCAGGTCACCATTCCTCCTTAATTGTCCTCATCCTAATTTTTACTGTTAGGATTACAGATAAGTGGAAGAAATGAAGAGACTTATTTTTAATGTTAAAAAGTTCAAGTGTGTGGCCTATATATTTTCATGTCTTCAAATTATTCTTTAGGGAATTAGTTATATAGTTTCTTTCTTTTTAAGGAAAAAAAAAAACTACCCGCATCCAATATATAAATAACCCAGTGGCCTTAGCCAACTTGCGCTCATAAGAGAAATGATTTTTGTCACCACTAAAACTTTCCAGTAGGGGGAAACTGCCCATCATGTCACTAGAAATACTCAAATCAGCTATGTACTCTCTAACAGGAAACTTATAAAAGGAATGGATTCTTGCACCAAACAGGAGACTTGACTGGCTTACCTCATTCGAAGGAGATGATAAACAGGTCTACAGTATATAATCTCAGCTATTTTTCTGAGCAGTGCTCCTGAAACGTTGATTTTCTGTAACCTGATGTACTTTCAAATGATCATGACCGTACGATGTGAGCTTTTTATTCTTAAGAGGAAAAGCTATTACCAATTATTTGCTTTTAATTTAATTTTGAGTATCAAAATGAACTAGTTTTTTTTTTTTTAGTCCAAAAATTCTATACTTGGATGGATCATAGTGATAAGGAACTATTCTAATATAAACAAATTTAATTTGGTAGTTTTTTCCCACTAGTGAGGAAGTCATTTTTATCAACCCAGTAATATTAGAGGTGCCGTAGATAATAGGTTAAACTTTTGTAAAACATTCCATTACTCATCATTTCTGTATGACAGAAGAATCACTGTTTATTACCAGCTAATACAGAAATACCACTTGGTATTTGGAGAGGAGCTTTATGAGCTAGAGTCTTTAATCATTAAACCCATTTATATTTTTACCCAGCATAATTTTATGGGTAAATGAAAAACAGAGTTGTAGGGGGCTTCAAAAAGCATCTGACTTCCATTTCCTTTATGAAAAAAGAGTATGTGGTGGTCCTTGCTCTAGTCTGCCACATATTCTTGGCAAACATGTCATAGAGCAGGATGGCACTACAGAAATGTCCTTTGTGTCCCATAGCAGTAGAGGTAATTGTAGGTAGATTTTACATTCCTCTTGTCAGAGCACCCATAGGATCAAAGTGGGGTTAACTGGAGCCCCTGCCCCACACTTGGAGGTGGGTACATCTGCCTTCTCCTTCCCCATCAGCAGAGCCCCAGCCTAAAGTGTCACCCTTGTTCTTCTTGTGCCGTCACCTCCGACCGACCCAGTGTGTGACTTGGAGAAGGTCTTTAGGCCTCTGTGTGGCAGTGACCTCTCATCTCCACACCTTATTTTGCTTATAAAACCATACCTGGGCTCAGTGGGAGGTGAGCGTGCTGTGCGGGGTCCCTTGCTGTGAGGATGCCGATGACTACCTGCGTAGGCAGGGCTGCTCTGGAGGCGCCTTGTCTCTGATGCCGGGGACTCTGCCCTTGGCCCCGCCCACATCACCGGCCAGTCCAGCTCCTCCTCCCTTTACCACTCTCTCATGCCATCCTTTTGAATTGCAGCAGTTTATTAGAACTTCTCTTTGGGGCCTCTGCAAGCCCAGGTCACCCAGGGACATTTGTGAACTGAAGACAAATACCTGTGTTCCAAGATGAATTTTAGTTGTCATATTAGGTGATATGAACAGAGGAATTTGATTTTTTTGGCTCCCCTACTCTGAGCTGGCCAGCTGAGACTTAGTGCCCTAGCTTTCTATTGGCACTGCAGTTCTTTCAGAATGAAATCGCTTGTGGGGTCTCTGAACTCCACCTGATTGCACACTGGAGTGCTCTTGTTGGAATAGCAAGGTCTCTGAGTCTTCCTGCTGGAGTCCTTCTGGTTGCATTTGAATTGAAACCCCGTAATTCCTTCTTTGGTTCTTTCTAAAACAACTGATGAGTTATCTGAAACTGAACATCCGTATTTTCTTGTAAGTGCTTGTGACATCCTTCCCAGTGCAGGCAGACATACTCACACGTACACACAATTTCATACATAGACACACTTGAAATCTCATGTGATTTTAAGTTGTAAATGCATCCCATAGTTGGGAGGGAAAAGAATAAAGTAGTCTTATTAAGGACCAAATTGTAAAATGAAATTTGTTTTTTTTCCTCTGTGTGATGAAGTGTTAATTTTGCTCTGATTAATTTTCATAGAACTTTGTCAAGGAAAGAGGAGACTCTGAGACACTTAGAATAGAGTGTCTTCCTCCTCCTCCCCTTTGCCTTTTGTGTTTCTCTCTCTGACTTTCCTCTTCTGATCACTGCAGTCGGTTATGGGGTTGGAGTGCCGATGGGTTATCGAAGCACCCACCTCCCTTTTCTCAGCCTAACTCCATTCCCACCGCTCCCTCCCACAAGACTCTCAGGCGCTCTTACTCTCCCAGGTAACACGCTACCTGTTAAACTTGTCTGAGGTGTCACAATATTATTGCATTTCCAAGGTCGTCTCAGGTCTTTTGGAAAGCCTCTCAGCTGCCTCCAGTGTGGTCCCTGCCTTGGCTTGGCCTAGCAGGAGGAGAGCCTTGGTGAGAAGCGTGAGCAGGTGTGCAGTCTTTGCCGAATTGCACGAGTATGGCTCCTGCCATGTCACAGGAACAGATGACCCTTTCGTCACCTGACTAGGTTCATCACTGTCTACTATGGTAGGCCTTTCGGCCTAGTGCAGTGCTCAGCCCCCAGAAGGAACTCAGGAAGTGCCAGGGAGTCAAGGCAAGCGATAGTGGGAACAGTTTCCTTAGGCTTCTCAAGTGCAGCAGGCATGCCACTAAGAAACAAAAGAGACATGCTCGCTGTCAGCACTGCTGTTGACCATGTGGCTGTTATGTGGTGATAGTCTGAGCACACAAATCCAGACAGGAAGCCCCAGGAGGTGGGATGGCTGTTACATGTCACTGCAGATTCCTGCCTCTAGGAAGGAGAGCCGTCAGTCACCTCACAAGCCCCCGCAGTTGGTGCTGAGTGAAGCTTACGGACACTGGTTGAATCTGATGATGTTGTGAGTCTAGAAGAAAGGGTGGGCTTCCCTCATGTGTATACAGATGGTAAATCTGTGATAGGAAGAAGGGCCACATAGCACTACAGATGTTTATTTGAGGGTCTCTCGGGGTGATTTTTGTAAAGGTCCGAAGATCAGAGAATCCTGTCCCTAGAAACCTGTTAGCGCACAGGGCAGTCCAGCTGTCACTATGCTTTGTAAGATGAGTTTGTACCTTCTGTGATGGGACAGGAATTAAAAATAGACAGTCTGTTGCTTTTCAAATGCTTTATAGATAGCTTTTGCATAGAGGATTTGCATTTCTACTTTTGTGTCCTCAACATAGCAAAGCCAAGCACAGTAAACAAGTCTTCTTTCTTTTGAAGCTCTTACAGCTCTAAAAGAAACTTCTAAAGTTTACAGAGAACCCTATGATGAGTTTTTCTAGATACACAAGGTTAGAGCAAGCAGACAAGGAGACGGCTGCTGTCTTTAATGTTAACAAAGCATGTCACTGTCTTTGTTTAAAGGTTAGTTGTGCATCTGTCAGTTACATGAGGGGATCTATGTCTCTCTTTGGTCTTTGCCAAAATCCTATTGATTTCATAACAAGGAATGATTATCCTTACTAGTAAGAATACCTAGTATTCTTTCCCTACAAAATGACAACGAAGAAAACCTTAGAAGGCAGACTTCCTCTCTCCAGTTTCTTTATGGAGACCCATGTTTCTCCCCACCCTGGATAGGATCCTTTAGAGGGCAAGCTCAAGCCTGTATTCAGCTTCGATATTGGGTGACACAGCCTGACCTTAGGTCAGTGACTGTTGGCTGAGTAACTTCCTAATCTAAAGAATCCTAAGGAAACCCTTCTGGGGTCTAATCATTGTGTTTACAGGACCTGACCTTTAACCCAAAGGATTATGTCCTGGGGTTATCTCAGAGCTGAAACAAGACACACAGTGGGCAGATGGCAGCTGAGGTTTACTTAGGTTTCTTCTCAGTCACCTTCTGAGGCTGTGCTGCTGCTCCCTGTTGTCTTTCTTGTGAGGACACAGCATCTACTCCCTGATGGAGGCACTCACGGGAAGTTCCTTTTTTCCTGTGAAGGGAGGACTTACTGATGTATTAAAAAAAAAAAAAAAAAAAAAGGCACATCAAGCCAAAGAATAAAATAGCAAAGAAAGGAGCAGTGTCTGTTTCCTGTTAGAGGAGAACAGTATGTCTCTCACCTGGAGCTCACAGTTTTAGCTTCATACCAAGGAGATACTTCAATCCTCAAGCTGGTGCATCCAAACGGAGTCACCTCAGATTGCACTTAGACGTGCGCATGGTGCTCCTGAATTGGAAGCTTGAGTTGCTTTATCACTTTAAAGTGAGACGGAGGAACATCACCTGGCAGAATACTTTATTTTCTTATTTTAAAAAGAGGCTATTGTAATGGTAAAGTTGTATGCACTGAAATCGAATATTTTAAGAAAGTTCAGGTTAAGAATAATAAGATGAATTATCTGAAAGCTAACATTATCTGAAGCGACGTGTGGAAAATAATATTGTGACATCCCTTAAACAGCTTGAACATTCCTCCGGATTTCCTCTTGTCCATCCCATCATTCTTTCCATTTTAATTGTTTTTTCTTTTGCATGGGCTATGCTATATTATTTTTGGTTGTCGTGATTAAAAGTATTTTAAGGCATTTTTTTTTACATCATGTATGTATTTTTTGTTTGAGTCATAATACTCAGTCTTTATGTATAAAAAATAGTGTACTGGCCAGATGTATAAATGCCTTTGTTCCTATGTAAGCTAGTATTTGGTGTTCTAAGAAAAGGGGGTAGGGAGCCTCTGGCGCCTCAGTCATGCTTTCTTCACATCGAAGGGGTGTTGCCTCATAGACAGACAGCCTTGTTGTGAACTTAGAAGGGGTTGAGATTTTGAATTCTGTTCAGGTTTTTAATTCCACCTCCGTCAGTGTATACATAGATTTTCAGCTGCAAACGTGTTCAAGGTTCACAGTTCTTTTCATTTGATGCCAGAGCCAGTCTTAGAGTTGGCATGTGTTTTTGTGAACTCTCCAAATACAGTTGAGGTGTTTTTTCTTCCATTCATTAGAAAAGTTGGGCCAGTTTTACAATTTAGGCAAATAGCCTCCATCTCTGGGGACAGAGTTCAGATCTCGTGCTCTAGCCTTAGAAAACACGTGGATCATTGCAGCCTTCAGCTGGCAGAGATCTGGCTACTGCAAGTGAGAGTCTCCCAATCTTGTATTGCTCATATACCCAAACTTTTTTTTAAATTGGGGGGAGGGGCTTAGTAAATGTTAATTGTTTTTATGTCACAGGAAACTTGCTTCTTGGGGGAATATAGCAGAGTTGGTTGTCTTGGCATTGGGACGGGTTCCCACCAGTGGGTGCCTGGTTTCTTCAGTTACTAGTCTTTGAAGAACAGAAAGAGTACTCTGTAGTCCTTAATAAAGTTGCATGCTCACTTACACACAGCCAAGGATTCTTTGAGCACCCTTAGCAATCCTTAGTAGAGCTCAGGATTTCTGCAAGTTAAATTAGACTAACTCGTCTCATCTTTTCTTGAATATGTTCTTAAAACAAGTGACATTTAAGCTAAATTTTTTTTTTTTGCTTGCCCATGGTTGACTGTTGCTTCCTATTTTGCTTTTTTTATGCTGATATATCTGTCCTGTGCTTTTCTTTGATAGTCTCAGTGATGGTTTTGTTCTCAGGGTCCTCCCTATTTCCGTACACTTTTCAGACATCTAATGGGCACTTGCTGACAAGCAGTATTACACGAAAAGACTGTTTAGGTTTTTTGTTTCATTTCATGTTTGCTATGCTCAGTGTCTAAAAAGACAGCAGTTGGCATCACTTTTCCATGAGGGACAAGTATTTCTTGCTTTTAGAATGGTTTTTAGATGTCCATCCAGGAATGTAACCTTTTATAAAATCTGCTTATATTACAAAACTCCGGTGGACGCATCCAGAAGAGTCTTGATATTCACAGCAAACTCCTGGGTTAGATGACATGAGAGTGAGACTTTCAGGAGCCCATTGGTAGGTTGGCTCTGACACTGAGTCATAGAGTTGCTTTGTTTTTGTTTTTTTTAATAGGCTTTTATTAGTTTTCTAGATTGGGTACTGGCAAGCGTAACCCAGTCTTGTGAGGTCATTTGCTTTGCTCCTGTGAAATTTGTTTCTAGTACTAGCTTTATTTCCAAGTGCCCATTTTTCTCTCTTTAAGTTTGTACATTTGAGACCAGTAACAACCAAACTACTTTTTTCCATCTTCAAGATAAGAAAGTTATTTTTCCACTTTCATTACCTCGTGCATTCAGTCACCAATTGTCACTCTTTGAGTTCGTGCATTCTCGTGGTTATTGTTGTTTCCCACTGGTTCTTATTGAGTGCTGATGTAATGTGTTTGGGACCAGATGTGACAAGGAAGCTGTATAATTGTCCAATGGTGGTACGTTAACAAAAGATGTCTGCTTTTCATTCCAAATCACCTAAAGAAACAAAACTGTAATTATATCTTACTCTGTCAATTACTGGAAGTAACTTATGCCCATATCTCAATTTTATGCATATGCCTCAATTTAAGAAATAAAATATTTTTGATCCTTAGCATGCTGGACTATGATACAGAGAACCTGAACTCTGAAGAAATCTATAGTTCTCTGCGTGGAGTTACAGAAGCCATTGAAAAGTTTAGTTTTCGAAGTCAAGAGGATCTGAATGAGCCAATTAAACGAGATGGCAAAAAGGACTGTGATATTGTAAGTATCCCCAGGCTAAAAGAGAATAACTATCAATTAAATAGCATTTACTGAGTCTTCTGAACACCGACCACCTTGGTTACTGAACTTCATCATTATTTTTATTCTGTAGTTAGTATTTTTTCCTTTTATTTTTTGGTTAACAACATAGATAATTGTACATATTTATGGGATACAGAGTGATATTTCAATACACATATACAATGTGTAATGGTGAAATCAAGGTAATTAGCACATCCAACACTTCAAACATTTATCACTTTTTTGTGTTGGGAACATTTCAAAATTCTCTCTTCTAGCTTTTTGGAAATAATGCAATAAGTTAACTATAATTACCCTACAGCGCTATGGGCACTAGAACTTACTCTTTCGATCTAACTGTAATTTTGTACCCATTAACCAACCTCTCCCTGTCTTCCCCTCCCCTCTCTGCTTCCCAGCCTCTAATAACCACAATTCTACTCTCTACTTTTGTGAGCTCAGTTTTTTAGCTCCCACATATGAGAAGGTGCAGTACTTCTTTCTGTGTCCAAGTTATTTCATTTAACGTAATGTCCTCTGGTTCTGTCCATGTTGCTGTGAATGACAGAATTTCATTCCTTTTTATGGCTGAATAGTATTCCATTATATGTATATACCACATTTTCTTTATCCCTTCATTCATTGAGAGACACTTAGGTCAATTCCATATCTTGGTGATTGTGAACAGTGCTGCAATAAACATGAGGGTTAGGTGTCTCTTTGATATATACTGATTTCCTTTCCTTTGGCTAAATACTCAATAGTGAGATTGCTGCATCATATGGTAATTCTATTATTAGTGTTTTGAGAAGCCTGCATATTATTTTCCATAGTGGCTGTACTGATTTACTTTCCCACTAATAGTGTGTTAGAGTTCCCTTTTCTCCATGTCCTCACCGGCATTTGTTATTTCTTATCTTTTTGATAATAGGCATAGAATAGTAGTATTTTAAGAGGCCCAAGACAGTTTTACAAAAGTTCAAAACAGTAACCATTAGCTGTCTTTGTGAGGAATGTCAAATCCAGGTTGCTTTTGTTTATGCCAGGTGTAGTTTTGTTCCTATGATGTGACAAACGTGGTAAGCCTAAACCAGACACCTATACGGCTGTCCGGGAGCTCGGGTCTGTGGGAGGGGGGCGGATAAGCACAAGGCCATGGTGCGTTGGGTGTGATCGGGCTTGGCATTCAGGAGACATACCGGCCAGTCTCAGCGCTCAAGGATGTGCAGAAGAGATGATGTCACCCTCTGAGTGGAAGCGTGAAAGTCAAGAGGATTCTGTTAGACAAGCAGGAGGGTTCTAATCAGAGAGAAGGGCCTGTGCAGAGGCTGAGAGATGGGTTTGGGCATGGTGTGACTTCCCATTCAGGTTGGCAGAAGTGGAGAGCGTGGGCAGACCATGTGGCTGGGGAGGTCCAGAGTAGGGCTGCAGAGGCCAGCTCAGGAAGGACACCCACCCCAGGGATTTCCACCAGAGAGACTCTACCCTGGGGACACTCGAGAGTCTTTGAAGGATTTTTAAGCAGGGAAGTGGTATGGTCATACTTATTTGCTGTCCCTGTGGGATGGAGAATAATAATAAAGTTTTTTTAAATACTTTCTCCTTTTATAAATAATTTTTTATTGTGACAGTAACACATTTTTTAGAAGAGTTACAAAGACAAAATTAAAATCATCCATGAATTTTTTCCCAACCAGAGAAAACCCCTGTTAAGATTTGATTTACACATTTTCAGTCTTAATTTGTTCATATCTATGCATATATTATATATTCTTTTTGCATCCTAATTAAATTAGTATAAAAATCTTGTTTGTGTGTGTTAAAAACCAAATGCATCTCATCACTTCCACTAGGCATATATCCAAAAGAATTTCAAGCAAGGACTCAAGCAGATATTGGTGCACCCATGTGCATAGTAGCAGCATTATTCACAATAGCCGAGAGGTGGAAGCAACCCAAGTGTCCGTCACCAGGTGAATGGATAAACAGAATGTGCCATATACATACAACGAATATTATTTAACCTCAGAAAGGATGAAATCTGATAGTTGCTGCAACATGGATAAACCTTGAGTATCTTATGGCAAGTGAAATAAGCCAGTCACAAAAGGACAGATATTTACAATTCCAGTGACATGAAGTGGTTTGAGCACCTAGTATAGGGAAATTCATAAAGCGTGAAGTAGGGCTTACCATGGGCTGGGGGAGGGGAGAAAGGGCAAGAGAATGATTAGGTAATAGGTACAGAGTTTTGGGGAAGATGAGAAAATTTTGGGTATACATAGTGGTGATGCTCACACATCGTAAATGTGTTTAACGTCACTGAATTACACTTACAAATGGTTACAATGATATGTTACATCTGTTTTTCCACAACTTGCACAGAAATGTATGATGTAAGCACTAAATGAGAGAGATGTGTCTTTTCAGCAGTACAAGTAAAAACTTTTGCTGTAGGAGTCACCACAAAACGTTTCCACTGTTGTGTAGTCAGTTGTCTGGGATGAGGAAGACGATGGTCTTGCTGCATCGCCAGCAGCAGCCCACACCTGCCTGGCCACAGGGCCACCCTGCAAAGGGAGCTAGACTGGCCAGAGTGCCTTAAAGAGAGGACCCCAAGAGCAGAGGGGTCCAAACCGTAGCACAGGGGCCAAAGGACAACACTCACAATATACTAGGGAAGAAAACAAAACTCAGAAAATACTGAAGACCTGTGCTTTGACCTAGCATAAAGAACAACTGAGTCAGAGATATCCAGGCAAGAGTGACCTGCCCAAGATGGGAGGTTACTAAGCATGGTCTGGCTCACCCCTTGGTGGGAATACACACAGCACAAGCAACTGGTGTGGGCGTGGGTGGAGTGCCTCAGGCTTTGTGCTGGCGGTTGTGGGGCTTCTCCCATGGGTGTTGGTCGGGGTCTCAGGGAGAAGGGCTGACTGTTGGGGGTGAAAGCCCCAGGGTACAGTGCAGGCTCACCAGAGTCCTCTAGGGGGTGTGAGGAGGTCAGCCTTCCCTTGTCAAGGGCTCTTCAGAATTTCATAGTATAAATCCCTCCAAAAACATTTGAATAAAATGAATCACCAAGTTACAAAGTAAAGCAGATTTGAAGTGTAAATGGATGAATAGCTGTAAATGTAGGCATGTTCTGTTCCTTTCCTGGCAGTTTATGAATTTGGTATTTACAAATTGAAATACTAATAACTGTTCTTTTGTCAGGGGCCAGATTTCCAGTGAAAATCTCTGGCCCTCCTGATATTTCTGAGCATTAAAAGGCAAAGTCTGTAAAAGTCCCAGAAGGGAGCTGATAGCGTGCTGTGCCCTAGGTGTCCCGCGATGGGGGTGCAGCGTCCCCCGCCACCGAGGGCCGGGGCAGCAATGAAGTGGAAGGAGGCAGGATGGCGCTGGACAACAAGACCTCCCTCCTCAACACCCAGCCTCCACGCGCCTTCCCGGGGCCGCGGGCGCGAGACTACAACCCGTATCCCTACTCAGACACCATCAACACCTACGACAAGACGGCCCTGAAGGAGGCCGTGTTCGACGACGACATGGAGCAGCTTCGAGACGGTTGGTCTCTCTTCGCTTGATTATCCCAGTCCAGAAGTGCTTCCTGCGCTTCCCCTCCTTCCTGACCAGCTGGGCCTACTGGTCCAACGTAAATGGAGAGGCTGGTTAGAACAGATTCCAGTTATTCATTTGTTCAGAAGCTGCACACTGAGTCCCTACTGTGTGCTAGAACAGTGAACAAAGGCACAGGCGGTCCCTGCCCTCTCGAAGTCTAGTCGAGGAGGGAGTCAGGAAATAGCCACGCAGTGTAACACTGCCAGGCTGACTGTGCCATCGGGGAGGCCTGGCTGCAGAACCAGAACCTGATCCAGAGGGCGAGGGCAGCAGGAGTGAATGAGGTGAGGCCATGATATTCCCAGTGGGGAATGGAGCATTTGCAAAGGCCTCTGGCCTGTCCTTCCCAGTTCTGCGGGCTGCATAGTGAGGTCCTGAACACTGCCGAGAGGCTGCCCTCTTCTTTTGCACCAGCGTTAACCAGGTCTTCCTGGAGCTACGTGGACTGTGTACGGCAGGTGGGAGAGAGGGGATCTAACAGACACACTCTTGCATTGCCATGTGCTCATGCCGACTGAGTGTTGTGTATATTTCATTTAATTGAGATAGAGAGGATTATTCCTATTTTACAGATGTAAGAAACTGAGGTTCAGAAAGGTTAAGCTACTTGCCCAAAATGAAGCATAGACATCCTGGAGCAGAGCTAGTCTGGTATTTCCTGACTCCTATGTTCATTATTGAGTAACCAGTGAGTAAGTATGTATTGGTATGATGGTATTTTTATCTGGAACTTAATTATTTCTTTATTTACCTCACTATCCTTTTCATATATGTTTTAGTTTATTTCAACTTGATGGTTATTGTTTTAATTATACATATATATATGTTTAGTTTTAAAGCTTGTTCTCTAAGTTTGAATGATGAATTAAATTAGAACCCTAAATTAAAATTATAAACAGTTAACATTCACTGAGGGTCCCCTGGGTGTCGTGGGGTGTGTGGGTTGGTTGCCAGGGGCGGAGAGGTAAGTGAGACACAGTCCCTGGCTCAAGGCCTGTTGGGAACAGACTCACAGTGATTACACGAGTACAGGAGGAAAGCTGTGCTAGAGGCAGATGCTAGATTCTACGGGGACACAAAGGAAAGAAAGCTGCATCGTTCAGGAATCGACAGTGACGGAATGCTGAGATAGAAGAGAAGTCCTCCTGCTGTTTGAAAGCAGACGTGTCTTCAGGAATTGAAAGTGTCATCTCCTGGCTATTAGTTGCTAATTGCTGGTGGGTAGCAGCTCAGTCTGTGCCCAAGCGTGTATCTACTGAGCAGGAGGCTAATGGGATGTAGTATTTATGACTCACGCTTTCTGGGAGAAGTGAACTATTTCTTTTCATTGCTTATTGAATTGGCACATCATTTACCTTATCCATTGTTGATCTTGATTAAAGGAGAATACAGATTGGAGTGCTGGTTATTATTCATCAACTGTGTACTCAAAGGCTTAAAGAGAAAGGTGGGATGGCAGAGGGAAAATGACAAGAGTTCTTTACCATTTCAGACTTCCTTGAATGTTTGCTCCCTAATCTCAGAAGCTAGAGAAATATGCAAATACTCATTTAAGTAGTTCCTAATGACTTGTATGATTGGTTTGTTTTTTCATCCTATTTAAAGTTGAATATTCAGAGGTGAAGTCTCTTAAAAGAACATAGGAAGAGAAAGGATGTGCCTTTCTGCCATATAAACCACGGTTCAAGTCCCTGCCAGTAGTTATGCTAAATGATCTTGAGTCAGTTTTTCAGCCTTTGAATAGGTAGTCCATGAATTGTCCAAACACCTTGATTGGGATTTGTTCATCAGGCTGGTTCCTAAGCTCTGGACATTCAAGAAGGGAATAGATGTTAATCAGACGTGATGGCGAGGAGGCCTTGAGGAAAATGTGTGTACGGGAGAGAGTGTGGGAGAGGACAGTGGAGGAGAGGCTTGGGAGGTGCTGGCGTTTCCCCTCTGTCTGAGAGAGCAGGGGAGGGAGGGCAGGGAAGGATGAAGACACTGACTGCTGGCACTGGCCTGCTGGTCTTGCACCTCTGCTTTCACAGTTAATTTGGTGAGAAGGTCTGCTGAGGGTGTGCAGCTGAGGCCGGCAGCAAAGCGGGGCTGAGAGCGGAAGGGACTGGTGTAGGGCGTCACCTCTGGGAGACGGAGCAAGCAGGGAAGGCTCGCTGGGTACCCCTGAGGGAGCCCCTGTGCCAGTGCTGCTTCTTGAGGTGACATCTGCCTTGTGTGTCTCCAGTGCCCATCGACCATTCTGACCTGGTGGCTGACCTTCTGAAGGAGCTGTCCAACCACAACGAGAGGGTGGAGGAAAGGAAGGGCGCCCTGCTGGAGCTGCTCAAGATCACGCGGGAGGACAGCCTGGGGGTCTGGGAGGAGCACTTCAAGACCATTCTGCTCCTGCTGCTGGAGACCCTCGGAGACAAAGATGTGAGGCGCTGGTTCAGCCTTCCCTTGCCCCTTTCCATGTAATGGGGTCATGATGTCCTTTTCTGGTCCGGGTTGGGTTCAGCTTTCCTTTCTGAATTGTGCTTACTGTTTACATCAGACCATTTATTTGTTCATGTTTCACATATTTTCTGAGCATTTATTAGTAAGGTAATGTAGTTTATCAGTGACAGGCTTCATGTTGGCTTAAATGCAAGTTCTGTTTTACATGTAACTGGGTCTGTAGTAGTTGAGGGAAACTTAGTATCTAGTACCATAATGCAGAATTTCTTAAAACTTTGTTAGCGTAGAACGTGGTCTTTTAGGATGCACTATGTTCCTTGTGTGGTTCATTTTTATTTCATGTGTAATTGAGAAATAGAGAAGTTTATTTTTTCAAAAACCTTAAATGCTGTATTCCATGAAATTCTATTCTGGTTCACTCCTACATAGATTAACAGTTCTAGTACTCTTAATTGGTCAAGTGATGGGTTCCAGAAATGTGACTCTTGTATTATTAGTTTTAAAATTATAAAAGTACTCTTCACACCAGGACATCTGTGAATGTGACAGACTAGGCATTTGTGACATTCCTGGTCTGTGATCTGCACGTGGCACATAGTAGATGACCCTTAAAGGAGACAGTAATCTAGTCAAATCCCTACTTGCTCCTGCTTGTGGAGCTAGTTAGTCTCTTACATGGAGATAGGAGTAAATGTTGGGCATTGCTGGAATTAAACTCTAGAAGGAAAACTCCATCTCCGTAGTGAGTTCTGTGTAGGCCAGCAAAAACGGAAGCAGAGTGTGTGTGGTGGGCAGTTAGATGGGCAGCACCAGGAGGATTGCCAGGAGGGGACAGGCTGAGCCCAGGGCCACACTGGAGGGGACTTGCATGGTGGCTGGGTGAGGGGAAGGCTGGTGTGTGCCATGGTGACCGGATTGCTTTCTGATGCTTCCGATAAATGATTTGGTTTAAGGATATGTAAAGATAGAAGAGTGCTAATAAAAGATCTGTTTTATTTTTCTTAAAGCAAAGTATTGGCTATTGAAGCAGTTATGCCTAGTTGGGCTCTCTCGGGAGATAAAATGATGTCATGTAGAGGACAGGTAAATGGTGTATTAATGTGTGAACTGTATAGATGAGTGACAAAGAATCAGGATGTACTTTTTGGCTCTATTTGGTATAAACTCCTTCTCTTTTATTGAGATTAGGAGTCTGTTTGGAATGGCTTTCCTCCAAACGCATGACACTGCCTTAAACAACGCAAGGCCTGTACAAACCCAGTGATCTCATCATACAGGTTAGGAATAACGACAGGTCTTCAGCTGTCCTTAGAGAGTTCACAGTCTCACAGCCCATGTTGATGAAATGTTTAGATGCTTTGTGTATGTCTTCAGTACATTTTACAAAAGGATAATTTGTAGATCTGGAAATCCCCGGGAGACTGATAATGAACTTAGGTGCGTCATCCTCATTTGGTCTCGGGTGCAAGGCTCACTGAAGAAGCCTTTGTCAGATCCCTCTCAGGTTCTGGTCTTGGGAATGTCTTCATAAGACACAGTGCCTCCCCTCATGAAGCTGGCTATCTACAGAGCCGGTGTCATGTAAACCATGTGAACTGCATAGAGGGGTCTGTGAGATGCCAAGGAACCCAGAAGTGGGTGCTTAGCCTTGCTGGACTCTGCTGATAGTTATGGGTAGTCAAGTGCTGTGTGTTGTTTGATGATGTCTTCCTTTTCTCTTGTACTCCAGTATTCAATTCGAGCGCTAGCTTTGAGAGTTCTGCGGGAAATTCTGAGAAACCAGCCAGCAAGATTTAAAAACTATGCCGAGCTGACGATCATGAAGACTCTGGAAGCCCACAAAGACTCCCACAAAGAGGTGAGCCAGCCACGTGGCCAGGATGCTGAACAGACGGGCCTGGGAGTAGGCTGGGGTGTTGGGGGAGAGGAGGCAGAATCAGGGCATTAGCTTTATAGAGAGCCCCTTCCTTGGAACTCAGCTGTGTGCCACACAGAGAAAAGTTCCCATTGCCATCATTGTGGCTGAGCAGCAGTGCAGTTCCCGGGCCAGTGCTGTTTGTTAGGTTCCCAGCTCCCTGTCCCTGTGTCCTGCAGGCTTGCCCTTTCTCGGAGAGCTGTTCCATGCCCAGGCTTCCCGTTGCTTTGGTAGAAAGGAGGTGTCTGCCACTCCCTTCTGGCATTCCACCTCTGGCAGCCTGCTGTGGGAGGTGGAGACTGGCTTTGGAATCACAGACATGCAAGTCCTAGCACCAGTACCTCCTTGCTCAGATCCATGGACAAGTCATTTCACCTTGTGAGCCTCCATTTCCTGGTGTGTAAAATAGGGACGGATATTATCACATAGTTTCTCATGAGAATTAAATGAGATGGCCAGGGACATTCCAGCCCAGTGCTTGCCAACAGTGGATAGCATGCTCCGTTGGCCTTCCTCCCTCCCTGGCCCCTTTCAGTGTGCTTCTCTCGGCAAGATGAGGCTGAGCGGAGGCAGCCCTGTCACGCCCCTTTTGCTCACTCCTGAACATTTAAAATGCTAGCAACGCCATCCCTGCAGTTCCTGGGCTGTGGGACCTCAGCTACCTGTCGGAGAGCAGGAAGAACAGGTCTCTGCCCTACACACAAGCTGCAGATGGTGGGCACTCAGGGAACACGTAGCCAGTTGCTTGTTGGATTGTCTAGCCCCTGTGGTTCACCAGGCCTTCAAATAGCTACAGAGAGTGGGGAGGTGGCTGGAGCTGTCCTGAATACAATTGATCTCAGTAATGCCTTTCAATGAAATGCTTTGTGTGAGGAACAGAAATGTATATTAGAACTTCAGAAAACTTAGCGTGACAAATGATGGGTTTGACCCCAAAGTCATAAATAACCACTGGCTCAGGTCAATCTCTTGGCTCTTCTGTGACTCTCTTGTCAGTACGCTCATGGGTTAAGGGAACTGTGATTAGAGCAATTCTTATATCTGCAAAAAGAATGAGACCCTAGATTGTATTTTTTTCTTTGGCAGTCGTGCACCTGCTTGAGCAGTGACTGGTTTGACATCCTCAAGTCTCCGCCACGATTGTAGCCAGCAAGGGCAGGGGTCTCGTCCTTGGACTGGCAGCTTGGTCTCCGCAGCTACTACTCCTAGCACAGCACTTAGTACATAGATGATAGACGTGTTTTCAGACTAATAACTGTGATTCTGAAATCTGGCTTAGTTGCATGATGGTGGTAATCACTCATGGCTGAACAAAACATTTTCCATTTATAATGACTCGTTTAAAAAATGTGAGTACAAGATGAGTTAGTATGATCAATGTAATGGTTCTCCAGTGAGGAAGGAAGGTCCTAAAGGAACCTTATGCACAGCAGTAACTGGCAGAGCCGAGATATGTGAGCCAGGTCTTCCGTCTCTTTTAACGGGCAATTGGTCTGTGCTGATTTTTCTTTTTTAACCATAATTGTTTCTCCTGAATGAGAATGCATGATCAAAAAATGAAATAAAATTGGTATTAGGTTATATATAGATGATATCAGTTTTCATGGGGGAGCATGTACTTAGAATGGGGCATTAAGGTGAAATGATTAGCCCTCCACGGTGTTTTAGCACTTACTTTCCAGTTAAAAGATGTGTATCTTTAAAGTGGTCCCCCTGATCTTTAAAACTTTGACAGTGGGTGCTAAAGAACATAAGTTAACAGAATTAAATATTGGATTTACTCTTTACTGTTTTCTTTTGGGATCTTGGTTTTTTTCCTGCGAAATAAGAAATTTAGGAGAGAAATATGAGGGGGAAAGAGCAGAAAATATCTCTTGCATAAAGTAACCTTAGCAGCACTCAGTTAACTTGGAATTCCTATGACCTGAGGGTCCTGACGCTGCTGTCACTGCTGAGCTGATAGAGCAGGTGGAGGAGACGTGTTCTGAGAGGGTGCCCGTACTGGCAGGCCTTCCCTGCTTCGCATACTTCCAAACTCACCTCACCTCGCTGCCCAGAAGTTTCCTTATGAAACTTCACTCTGTCACTTTGCCAGAAGCTACTGATTTCAGACATCAGTATATTTAGGTTTTAGGTTGGGTTTTTCTTTTTCTTTTCCTTTAAAATTCTTCTCATCTTTCTCTTATTTTAACCAATCTGTCTCCATTCCTTGGTTCTGTTTTTTAGGGTAAAAGAGTTAGATGCATATAATGTTTGTGTTGTAGGCATCGTGTTAGCATATTAATATGACACATAATATTTCTCTGGTCTTCCATTTTCTTGTCATTACATTCAGTACATTTTTTGGAAAGGATCTAGAATGTTTCTAGACTCAGTTACTGTATTTGTCTTACAAAAACAGCCTATTTTCCTATCTTGTTAGTTCTTCCAAAGTGTGTTTGTCCCAGAGTGAACTCTCTTGGAACTTTCTTCTCATAAGAAGTTAGTTGGTCTTATATTCTCAGACAGAACCCAGGCTTCAGCAGGTAACGAAGAACAGGAGACCTGGCAGGTTAACCCAGGGCTGCTCTGAGAGACCTTGGTGCCTGATGTCTTCCGCGTGCTGGTGAGATGTTACCAACACCCGCGCTGTAGTTCTGGCTGTGGATCCGCAGCAAGGGCGGACGGCTTCTTGAAACACATTTCTGTAAACTGAAGTTTGCCATAAATGCTATTAGGGAAGATGGATGAGGTGGATAACTTGTTTTCTCATCCTATAAGCAAGGGTCCATGTTCTCCGGTTCTTTTAAAAGGAGCGGTATGTGCAGAATATTTTTGTTGCATATTGAAAATGTACCAGGTACTCAATCTGTCTCAGACACCATCCATCCTAAGCTAACATAGATGTTCTGTACTAAGCAAGATAGGAGGTTTTGAAAACCAGTCTAGAGTTTTTGTTTCAAAAATTGGTGTTCGTCAGCTTAGACATAATGTTTTCATAGTCTCTAATTAAATAAGTAAGTTTCTTTCATTATCTAACTCCTTTTTTATCTTTTTAGTAAATGAATTTTGCTGTTGCGTTTCTAATGCCTCATTAACGAAGTTACTGTGGTTTACGGCAGTGTTCGCATTTAGCAGACAGCTTAAAGGGCTAAGGCCTTGGGAGTGACCTTTTGAAATCTTGAGCCCATTTTCTGTTTCTTACTATAACTTTGTTCATTTGAACTCTTCTTCTTCTTTTAGAATTTTTAGTCTGTTGGGACTATTACAGAATCTGTCCTTTTGTGATTAAGAAGAGAGGATTTAAAAAGAGAACTGATACTATGCTGAAATTCTGGGGTAAGGGGTGAGGTGTGAATCTTGCGGCAGAAAACCTGGTTTCCAGTGCAGCTTCTCCCCTTCTCTAGCTCTCTTGCCAGTTCCATCTTTATGTAACCCTGGATAAGCAGGACTGGTGTGAGAATCAAAGTTACACGATAGGGAAGTAAGCTTTTAAAACTGTCATATGATGTACCAATTTTGCTACATAAAACTTCTCAAACAGCCTTATTTGTTTCAGAAGTACCCATTTCTTGGGAAATAATTAATATGCTAATTATGAATTATTTTATACACATTTAATGCAAGAATAGTTGTTGCTCCCAGTCATTGTGTCTTGCATGTAGTACCTATGATGTTGTTCTCAGTAAATGTTTTATTTAAACCTGAAAGAAGTGCCATCTCTCTTTCTTGAAGATACTCCATAATTGAGACTTTTCAAATCATTAGACTTAGCTTTTTCTGAACTTTGTCACAGTAGTGAATATTCAGTTACATTTACCTATTGAAAGAGGAAAATGTTAGCATCATTTCATGTCACTCTACTGGGTCATCAAACAGTTCTTACCACATGCACGAAAGTCCTGATGTTTAAGGCATCAGAATCCAGCTTCAAGTGATTTGGCTTGTTTGGGGAAGTTTGATTTTTAGATAAATATAAAACAACCATTATTATATCTCCAGGGGTTTTATTTTTAAATCATTACTAGTTAATTTTATATTTTATGACTTTAAGAAATTAGAAAAGCAAAATCAGACCAAAGTTATTTTAAAAAGAAAAGAGAAATTCCTGAGACTAGCTATCTGACTTCTGCTTTGCCCAGACAGCGTGATGTCTTACAACATCCTTTCGACAAATGCTGTGGCCAGAGAGAAGCAGCAGCATGCCAGAGATGGCGTGTTATCGAGCTAACGTTCTGCTTCAAATACCAGTTAGAATCACTAGTTGACCTTGTCTCAGCCAGACCTGCTGCACTCGGGAATGGCCCTTTGATGCCTCTCAGGGCAGCGGGCACGTGTGTCAGTGCGTTCGGGGGGACAGTACACTGCGTGAACCTGGGGAAATGACTTGGCCTCTCCGGACCTTGGTTTTTCTTTATCTGTTAGCCCAAGGAATGGACTAGATGATTATCTGTGTTTCATCTAGCCTAGAGATAATAGAAGTTGCTATTGAGTAACAAACTAAATCCTCATAGATTCTAAATATGCAGCTTTCCGTGGGCCCAACCTTGGGGTGTGACCAGAAGGCCCCTTTCCTTTGTAAGTTTTTGCTTTTTAATAAAAAGACAAAACCAAAAACCTATATAGCTTCATAGAGAGGCTCCAAGTTGCTGAGCCAGCAGTCTGACACTAATAGCACAAACTCTGATAAATGTTTTATTATGGGGTGGGGGCGGGTAGGTACTTCATCCTTCAAGGAGCTTATGGTGTTTAGTTGAGGTTAAAGCAAAGAATCAGAATTGGTGTGTGTTTCAGAGTGAAGTGGACCAGGAGTTTAGAGTGGGCGAGAGTAGGCAAAGAAGAGTTCCTGAGGAGGTTAGAACCTGAGATGGGCTGAAAAGGAGCAGGTACGGAGAAAACTCTTAATAGCCAGGAGTCAAGGCTGGGTGGCCAGGGAGAGGGCCTGGGCTTGGAAGACATGCCTGGGTTGAATCCCACTGAACCAAGATGGCAGGAGCTCTTATCCTTTCTGTGAGCCATCATGCTCTCTGTGTCAATGGAGCTGCACATCCCACCTTGCAGACTTGGGAATTGCCAAGCCACGGTGTCCAGCTCTGAATGGCGGCTGCTCCTGCTGCTGTTCAGGGGAGGGGAAGTAGATCCCCCTCACTGATGAACTGACCCTCCTAGAAGCCAGATGTGACTCCCACACTTCAAGTCTGTAGCTTCAGAAAGAGCCACTGAGCATGGAATTTAAAGACCTGGGTTCACATGCTACTTACACCAGCTCACTGGCTGTGAGATTGTGGACAAGTCATAGACACTGGATATCTAAAGAGCTTGTATGCTAGCTTGGGGGTGAGGGGGTGATTGATACCCTGCCCCTGGGGGCAGACATTAAAAGTCAAGTGAGATAAGGTGGCTGACATTGTTGAAAATTGAAGATATTATCTTTTTTATCCTCTATCGAACAGAGAGATTTTAAATAGAATTTAGAATAGAATTCTTTAAAATTCTGCACAAAGCAGATATAACTCTGCCTTTCTCTAAATACGTGTAAGAGGCTATATTAATTCAATTGAATAAACTCTAAAACATTAATTAAAAATACAACTTGCATCTTTTGGTTACCGCTTTGTTTGGCTGTGTCCTTATTTGTGCTATAGTAGCTGGTACATTGTCAGCATTAGGCTAGAAAATACCATGAATTTTTAGCAGTGGGTATTGGAGTTAGAAGCACGGAGGAGGAGCCTTGTATGTGCTGGCCTCAGCTCGTTGAGTGCCTCCCGAGACGCCAGCCCAGCCTCTGCAGAGTCCTCCAGGGTGGCAGGACACAGCTACCTCCTGGGCCCCTGGCCCCTCTTCCCGCTCTTTGTCATTGGCCCTAACTCTAGCCCTTGGAGTAGGACAGAATAAATCACCAAATCACCCACCTAAGAGCCTGACCTCATATGATGATTGTGTTGCCTTGAATCTGCTTTTACGAGAATCTCTGACAACTGTCTTGTTAGAGATCATTTCATCGAGACACTGCCCTTCTTAGGGTCCTCAAAGCTCCCTGGAGTTTTTCATGTGTGCATTTTTCAGGGAAAACACTCATCATGTAGATGATAAGATTTTATTATCTGAACTAATTTAAAAATACTTGATTTGGGTTTTCTTTTTCATTTTACTGATGAGGAAAACTGAGGCCTGGAAAGCAGAAATTTACCCCAGGATCACCTGGCTAGTCCAGAACTCTGGTCTCCAGACTTAAGAGGCTGGAGCTTTTCTTCTCTCCCCGCTTTGGACTGTCACCCCAGGTTCCGGTCCATGTTGACATTCCACTGCCAATCCCAGAATTATGTCAGTGCCAATGTGGGGCGTTGGTCATTTTCCCCGTAGACTGGTGGATACCTAAACTCCAGTGTCCATCAGATTTTTATAAGGTCTTTCCAGCTTTTCCCAGAAGGTGGCGCCAACCTTTTCTTAGCCTCCAAATGAGTGAGGAGCCTAACTCAGGACTCTCTGTAAGAGTTCAATACCAGATTTCTGGACGTTTGCTTTTTTTTTTTTTTTTTTTTTTTTAACTCAACCATTTACTCTGATGTGCTGGTGACAGAGCCAGATCAAATTTTGTTAACTTAAAACCTTTAATCCAAATGTTGAGAACTTATGTGCTCTAAAAGAAAGAAACCTTATCTTTAAGCAAACATTCATCAATATGCTGCGTGATGGTCCTGTTTTTAAAAGCTAGATGTGAAAGTTATGCTTTTCATAGCTAGACACTGTTTTTTCACTAACTTTAGTTTTTTTGTTTGTTTTTTGAGAGATAGAATCTCTTTCTTTTGCCCAGCTGGAGAGCAGTGGTGCAGTCGTAGCTCACTGTAACCTCACACTCCTGGGCTCAAGCAATCCTCCCTCCTCCCACCCCAGCCTCCCGAGTAACTAGGGCTACAGGTGTGCACCACCACACCCAGCTAATTTTTAAAATTTTTTGTAGGAACAGGGTCTCACTGTGTTGCTAAGGCTGGTCTTGAACTCTGGCCTCAAGTGATCCTCCTGCCTCAGTCTCCCAAACTGCTGGGATTACAGGCGTGAGCTACTACACTCAGCCTATTTTGCTAACTTTAATAGGGAAGAATTCCGATGTTTCTAACCAGACTGTAGTGAAATCAGCAGAATTGGAACAGTTTGGCTCATTCAAGGCAGATTATAACCAAAAAGTCATCTTCATCCTGCTATTTGAATACCACTCTCCTTTGTAAATCCTTGGCCACTTCTGGCCACCCTGTCTACTAAGCAGTATTGTTCTTTCTTTCTGTTGCCTGTGTTTACTTTTGCTCTCTGTTTGCTTACATTTATAATCTTTGCTTCTTATGTTACATAGAACACAGGGGCAAAACCTAAAGTTCACCCCAATTCAGGCAGCTCGCCAAAGCCAGGGGCTTGGCATATAGAGGGAAGTCAAGAATACCTTCCTGTCTTGCCAAAGCCAGTGTATCTTGGGAAACTTTCTAACTCCAGTGAAAGTGAGGACCTCAAGCTACTCATCTTAACGTGTAGCTTCTGACGTTTTATTTTCAGACATTTCAGGAAACTCCCCGTCTCAACCCCCGTGTTAGAGAAATCTGATTAAATGCTTCATGCAGGCTGTATCTAGAATTCCTGGATTTTTATCTCTTATAAAATTCTCTTTGGGTTTGAGTTTCAGCACAGCAGATCTGAAATGGTCTGTTTTCCCTGCAGCTCACTGTAGGGTAATTCGCTTCAACCTGAATGGCAGTGGCGCACAGGTGAGGGAACAGAGGAGGAGAGCCTCATGATTGAGTTCTCACTGCAAGCCTGGCGATTTATTGCCTTGTCTCATTAATCCTCGTTACCTCCCTGGGGTGTGCCAGGAGGCTTTTAGCGTGCTCCCGTGGAGACTGGAAAGTGGCCCTGCTGACTTGAATCCCAGTCTCTCTAAAATCCATGTTCTTTCCACCTGCTGAGCTGCTTCCCACCTCCCGATGGGATCTTAAACATCAATTCTTGTACATCACTGTTTTCTAACTTCATAGGTAACTTAGGTATACCTACGAGGTCATTCAGTGTTTTCTGATCCGTTTCTTTTTCCCCCCAAGTTTTAAAACTAAGTCCCGGAAGTCCCTCAGCTTTCTTTCCAGTGTGTCATTACCCTTGCACCCAATGATTTGTTGCTGTAGAAAGCCAGTGGTTTCTGAGCATGGTCCCATTGCTGGACCAGGTTAGAAAGAAGAAAGGCTGTTCCCGCCTTCCACTTTTCACCACCCGCTTAGCTGTGTGTAACTCAGCCACACAGCTGTGCACACCGTGGCGCAGCCCCAGGGAGCTGAGGAGCAAGAAGAGCCCTTCACCTGAGGTGATTCATTGCCTGCTGGGATTCTTCTAAGAAACACGCCAGCCCTCTTCAAACAGCTGACTGCTGGAAAACACCTGAGCTTAGTCTCTTTTCCCCAGAACTAGTGTGCTCCCTTTCCAGTATGTCACGTAGAATGGGACTCTCTGGGCCTTGTACAGTTGACTTTCCCACAGCCTAGGTTGGGCGTTTGTAGGTGCCTTGCCTCGCGCCTCATCCCTGCACTAGCCCCTTGGGAAGAATGGAAATGCAAGTCAGCACGGCATGCCCCAGAGTGGCTTTGTCAGTCATGAGCACTAAAAATCTGTACATGATGGGGAAATTAGTTCAGCAGATACTTACCGAGCCCCTAGTGTATACTAGACATTGTGCCATGTATGGGGACAGAAAGATGGCCGAGATGAAATCTTGCCTTCATGGAACTTTTAGTCTAGTGGGAAAGACAGTTTCAGCAAAACGTTTACCTGCAGTGATTAAAGTGTGCACAGGAGGCTTCCTGGGATTCTGTTGCAGTGAGTGAGGCCTAAGAGTGACTTGGCCTGGGGCGCAGGCAGGGCCGGGAAGCACCAGACAGGAGGGAGCCAGGTCTCACTGAGGAACTCGGGCACGGCCATCAGGTTAGCATTTCAGAGACCGTCGGAGAGGGCAGGCCCATCTTGGTCTTGGCACTAGCCCCCAGGGGAGGAACTGGCTCACCAGTGTCCCCCGCTCTCAGAGTGCTCGGGGTGGTGAGTGGTCCTCCGTGGAGACTGGAGGGGACAGAGCTCTGCTGCCGAGCTTCACTCTGGTGTCTTTCCTCCACCGGGACCTAGCCGATAGCCGTAGCTGTTGTGTAAGTAGGATATGCCAACCTAGTTTGTATGTTCTCTTTCTCAATCCAGATAACTGTGAAAGTTGGTGATTTTAAATCCTGTTTTAGAATTTTAAAAAATAGAGACTCTTGCCAAAGTACATATCTTGCCAGAGGACTGAACTGAGGTTTGTCCGCTGTACCGCTCTCGGAGGCTGAGAACGTGCTCCTCCAACTCTGGAGACTGCCCTGCTTGGGGTGAAAGTTAAAAGTCACGCACACACACATACCAGGGCCAAATAGTACTCTGCTCTCAGGTGACTTGTGTGGAAAAAGCTACACTTTGCAGGAGATCAAGTAGACGGGAAAAAAATATTACAGTGGGCTTCCTTTCCGTAGTCTGGTTCCCGTTCGAGGTGCTGTGCGTGGTGACTGAGTTCGTACTTGTTGACGAGGGAAGGTCTGTTCATTATACTGCCGTGCCTGGGAAGGCCGAGCCTGCTTCCTAGACAAGGCAGAGGTAAGGCTGAGGGCCCTTGAGCTGAGGAAGCCCTGCCAGAACACCAGAGAAGCCTTCTGCAGACTGTTCCACTTCCCATCCCTCAGCAGCCTCCTCCTGTCTAATCCTGGCCAACTGCAGGAACGTGTCACATTTCCACTCTCCGGTCCCTTCCTGGGCCTTGGCATCCTCACACCACCCCTCTGCGTGGACCTCCCTTACCCTGCCCTGCACCATGAGGGTACAGCCTGGTCCTTCTCACCTCTGTGGCCTGAGCTCTGGGCTCAGTCCCTGACACGCGGGAGGCAGTGCTAGATGAACAAATACGCACACAAAGCAGAAGGCAAGAGGGATGGTGGTTAGGAAAAAATAACAGCCTCTGCCTTTAAGTTCCTAACAAGCTGATGAGGCGCTTGAGAGTAGGGCATGGCTTTTAAAATAAAATTACCTCTCTGCAGTGCTTTGCACTCAGGCCTGACCTTTCACAGACAAATCTTGGGTTCTTGGCACTTGTCTTCTGACCTGTACACAGTATTTACCCTTAAACCATGCTGATCTGGGTCTCCAGTTTGGCTCATAAAGGGATTAATACCTAATCCCTGTAGGCCTCCACAGATGGCTGCATTGTGTCCACTAGGGTACTGGCCAGGTGGTGATGGGGGGGGGCAGTGATCTTACTTTGTGAGACTTCTAGCCTTTGGTCAGTGCTGCAAGGAGACAGCAAATCCTCCCAGGGAAAGTTCAAAAGGCCTCTGATAAGAAAGAAATGTGACTTTCAGAATTGAAGGAGATAGGGCTTCTTTAACCAGGGACATATCCTCAGGCAGGAGAATGCAATTCAGTGCATCAGTAAGTACTGAACTCCTGCTTTGCCGGGTACTTAGGTAGAAAAGAAACGTTCCAGCTCCTGCCTGTTTGGTAAGAAGAAACATGTCAAAATATCACTAAGAATACAAAGTAATCTACATGTGGCACCATGTGAATGTCACAGGCGGAACAGGAGTTGAGGGAAAAGCATCGTTAGTCTGATGGTCAGGGCAGCTGGGGAGGTGCAGGGACACGTGTCAGCCACATTTGAGGAGCACATTTGAGTTTTCCAATTCAGCAGAGGGGAGTTTATGGAAACGGAGGTAAGCAGGAAGAGTTAGCTAACGCCACAGAGCACCCGCCCTGTGCTGGGAGGACATATGAGGGACGCTGCCTTCATGGGTGCAGCACTCTGCCCTGCCCACCTGGAACTGGGCTGGGCTACTAACTTTCCCTGGCCTCAAAAAGACAGTTGAAGTAGATTTTAAAAATATATTTTCCTTGCAATGGAGGGTAATGTAATCATTGCAATTTTTTGATCTAAAAAGTATAAAGAGGAAAATAAAATTACCCATAATCCTGCCACCCTGAGAAAAGGAGTGTTAACCTTTTGTGCATTTGTTTTATAGTGATCAGTGCGGGTGTTGGACATGAGTAGCCAGAGCCCGTGTGGAGCTTCACAGTGAAAGCCCACCATGAGCAGCACGGCCTGCCCTCAAGGTGTCGGTTGTTAAATGAGATGAACGTGGCTTGTGGTGTGGGGGGGATTTCCCTTTCCTGTCCCACAGAGCAGAGCCGACACATGGACTGGCGCAGCACACTCTCTGAAGGGAGCCCCATCCGCAGCGCGGTGGAGCCTGGAGCTGAAGGCAGAGCCAGGCCTGGTCTGGAGCCACGGCTGGAGAGCCCCAAGATCCACCTCTGCCCCTCCTGGGCTTCTGGGGGCAGCACCTCAGTCAGGGCCCCAAAGCAACCCAAAGCAGGGCAGGTGGACTCCGAGCCCAGGTCTGGGTCTGTCCGCCACATGGCTCAGGCGGCCTCTCTGCAGGCCCCTGCTGGCTGTCCCACATGCTACCTGACTTCCTCGCCCTCTTCATGCCCATGACGAGAAGCAGCTGTCCAAATGGCCCATATGCTCTTTTCTTTGGTCATTCTTTGCATAAGTCACTGAAGCTGTGATGATTGAAGCCTTGGGCTGGCAGCCTTTGCCTTGTTGCTGTGGAAAGTTAGCGCTCAGTTATTTTGAGTAGCAGAACACACCGCAGAGAGGAACCTGGGTGGAATGACCAGTCCTGGGCTGGCAGTAGAGAAAAGTATTAGATTTGCATTGTACTTCATAAGAAAATGCACACCTGTTTAGAGCCTGGTGTCTTTATGTATCAGTTATGTAATATATGTTCTCCTGTGCTATTAATTGTAGTGAGTACCATTTACTGAATATCTGCTATATCTTGGCTGTTACTCATCATTCATCCCTGTGGCATGTCCCCACTTTGCAGATGAGGAATGCAGTGTTAGCACTGGGTATTAGGTGACTGGGACTTGCTTCCAGTTCCCTGAGCCCAAAGCCCAGGCTTTTTCTATTACGCCTTCTGCCATGCGCTTGCTTCCTCGCTGGGTTTGCACTTAGCTTCCATCTTCAGTATGAGAGGGTGCTCTGTGGCCCTCCCAGAGTTCAGAGGCTGCTCCTTTGACCATGAGGTGGTCATTTCACATATTTCCTTAGAAGTGCAAGGTGAGTGGCGTTCGTGAGCACAGAGTCGTAGAAAAGCAACTTTTCACAAGAAGCTCCTCAGGAAAATGCTTCTGGAGGCTTCTCCCAGAGGCTTCTCCCTGAGCCTTCCCGACTGCCTGGCAGTTAGGCTGCTTTGAGGGAATGTCAGCAGAGCAGTCACTCTGATTTCCTTCTAGATTTCCCTGCAGATACTCCAGTTACGGGTATTCCACGAGCCGTTGGAAAGCATTAATATTTTCAGGTCCTCCTCATCTTCTAGGGCAGAGGTTCTCAAGTTTTGAGTGTGTATGCGGATCACCTGAGTGCTTATGAGCTTGCTTGCTGGGCCCACGTCGCCCAGGGTCTACTTCTGGGTCAGCAGGTCTGGAGGACCCAAGAGGTAGCATTTCTAACAAGTTCCCAGGGCTGCTGCTCTGGGAAAACCACTCTTGTAAGGCTTTTGCCAGGATCCCTCAGACTTGCCTCTCCATGTCCCACACTCCCCTTTACAATTAACAAGCTGAGCCAGAGGAAGCAATGGCTGCCATTCAGCATTAAGTGAGGTCACTGTCCTTTGGCCTCTGCAGTAGGACAGAAGTGAGGTTTGATCTTTCTCTTCGAGTGGCACGTGAAACTCACAGTCAGGGAACCGTGCATTTCAGGTGGTAAGAGCTGCCGAGGAGGCTGCGTCCACGCTGGCCAGTTCTATCCACCCGGAGCAGTGCATCAAGGTGCTCTGCCCCATCATCCAGACGGCCGACTACCCCATCAACCTCGCCGCCATCAAGATGCAGACCAAAGTCGTCGAGAGGATCGCCAAGGAGTCCTTGCTGCAGCTCCTCGCTGACATCATCCCAGGCTTGCTGCAGGTGGGCGCCGTCCAGCCGGCCTGTGTGGGCTCAGTCAGGCGGAGTGGCTGCTCCACTGGAAGCAGCCGGGGCTTCGTGCTCCTCCTTCACTGGCGGGGGTGGGTAGGAAAACCCAGACAGTGGCCCCCACGTTAGGACCTGGGAGGCTGTGTGGCAGGGATGCCTCACAGCCTTCTCTGCCAGCTTGCAGCCCACTCCTCCTGAATGCAGCGTGAAGACTTCCCTGGTGGCTCACAGAATGAACTCTCTGTTTACTGTAAACATATTTTGATCTTTTTTTATTTGTTTGTTCTTTCAACAAACCCATATTGCATAGCTCCTACGGCCCCAGCTGTGGACGCGGTAGGCCGTGGAGTGTAAATCAAACAATGGTCCTTGATCTCACGTAGCCATCGGATCCTTAGTGAAACTCGTCTAAGCACAGGGCATTGAGCGAGACACACTCTGGCAGACAAAAGATGTGTTCCACTGTGTGGCACTCCCTCAGGGTTTTTATAGCCTGCCACAGGACATAGCGCAGCCATGCAGACAACTACAGATGACTGTGCTTGGGCTACAGTACAGTCGGGAGGTGGTCTCCAGTCTGGGGTGGGAGAGAGGGCTCATGGAAGAGGTGGTTGGAGTTGGCCCTGAAGAGAGAGGGGGGTTTCACTGGGGAAAGGTGGAGATGAGCCCAGCATCACATTTAATAAATGCTGGTGTTTGCCAAGTGCTCGAATTGGGGACTCGAACAGTTAACTGCGGAGAGCTGGATTATTCCAGACAGAGGGAAAGGCACAGAGGCTGAGAAGTCCAAGGCTGTTTGTAGCGCAGTGGGCAGCCCCATTTGGGTGTGGGGCCAGGGAAGAGGCTGACAGGTAGGTCGAGGTCCAGTTGCAGAGGACACAGATGTCTGGCTGTGGGACCAGATGTTCCCTAGCAATCATTGGAAAGCAGAGAAGTTTTGCCTGCAAGAGTGAGTAATGTCATTCTCATTTCCTTAAAGGAATTTTCACATATGAAATTAGCTTTACCTTTGGGAGAACTGTGAATGAAGCAAATTATATTCCCCCTTAGTTTCCTTTCTCGTGCTCTCTCTCTCATGATGTTTTTTGGGTGCAGCTGATTGTCGAATGGCGCCTATGTGGAGGCAGACCTGGCTGGGACTTGCCAGCCTCCCTCCTCCACACCCCAGGAACCAGGTCACTCTTGGCACTAAGTTTTGATCTTTTGGGTATGAAAGCTCTCTGGGTTCAGTTGCAGGGCTGAGGTGTATCCTGGTTGTTACTGACAAGTCCAAGGTTGAACTATGAGGGCATTGGTGGAAATGTTGGTGAAATACTGACTGTGGAACAAGCCTTTGATCTGATTTCCTTTCTGTGTCCCCTCTCTGGCTCTCTAGGGTTATGATAACACTGAGAGTAGTGTGCGGAAGGCCAGCGTGTTTTGCTTAGTGGCAATTTATTCCGTAATCGGAGAAGATCTGAAACCTCACCTTGCACAGCTCACAGGGAGCAAGGTATGTATAGTGTTACCTGGGCTGATGTGCACACCTGGGCGCTGCCAGCTTGTCATAAATCTGCTTGGCTGCAGCTCTGGACTCCAGACAGGTTTTGCTCATTGCATGTGTTTTAGTTGGGCCTTATTTCTCCACAAGCATTTTTCTAAAGATAAAAATGACCAACTATATAGTGAAGTCATTTTAAGGTGAACTAACATTACACAACATGTCGATCCTCACTCCAGGTTTTGAAATGACGACTTTGAGCACCAAAAGAAAAACAACTTTGTTTAGGAACCAGCTGTTTTCTCATAGAAACACTAAAGAAATGTACCTGATCGCTTATCAGATTCCTGAATCAGAGCTGACTCCCTTGTGTGCATCAGCAGCGATAACAGCAGCTGCTGCCTTGTGCCTGCCACGTCCCAGGCGCAGTTCTGGGCACTTTGCATGCGTTGACGCATGTTTACAACAGCATCCCTGTGGGATAAGGACAGTCATCCCCTTAACCTGCCCAAGGGCACACAGAGATCTGACTCCAGGAGCCAGGCTTCTCACTCTGCTGCCTCTCATGTTCCTTGAAGAGTGTTCTAGAGTCAAGGGGAGGTCTACTGGCTCACTGAAGATGAGAGTGACTAGAGGTCTTACTGGTTTAAAATTTTTTAAAAGAACAACTCCAATCTAAAAGGCCAGGGCAGGTGAGAGCTGGTAGAAGCCCCGCCATGACAGGAGAGGCACAATGCAGGCTGACTCCCAGAGAGGGGGCTGACTGGGCCTGGGGCTGCCTTGGGGGAAGGCACATCTATGTGGAGTCTAAAAATTCCCTGGCAAAGATGTGGGTACACACACTCTGTCCAGTTGAGCCAGTGGCAAGCACGGAGCCAGAAGCACCTGACCCTGCTCCTTTTGAGAGAAGAGATTGGCACGTGAGCCCCATTTGTTTCCCAGTCCCACTGCTGCTTTGACACAGCTGGTGGAGATCACAGCCACAGCCTCGCTCCCCCAGAATTCTGGGCCACAGCTCTGCCCCACTTTGTCCAGAGTAGGTTTTCCTGGCCTCAACCCTGCTGAGACTTTGCTCCACCTTGTTGAGGGAGCTGTCTTGTGTGTCATAGGAGGTTTGGCAGCATCCCTGACCACCACTGTCTAGATACCAATGGCAGACCCCTCAGTTGTGACAATCACTGATACCTCCACACATGGCCAGATGTCGCTGGGTGGTAAATGGCCGCCAGTTGAGAACCACTGGTCCAAAGGAGACAGTTTCCTCTTTTTGCAGACAGGAACAGGCAGATGGGTTGAAGAGGCGAATCAGGCCAATGAGTGCCGTGGGGCCTCTCCTCTCCTGCTCCTAAACAGGCCCCTCATCAGCCCCTGTCCCTGGCCACCACCCAAAAACTACTGGGCAAGAGTCACCCTGCTGTGTGTGGGGCCCCAGCGCTCCCTATGTCCCCATCTCCATCAGGGGTTTGTAGATGGTTCCTGGCAACCGTTGGGGACCTAGGAGATACCAGTCACAAAGGGAATGAGATTTGTCACATGGAGAATTCATCCGAAAACGATGTGAGTCAGACCTTGGTGTTGTCTGGCATGTTTTACTTTCTGAGTGTGAGAGTTGTCCTGTTATCTCATTTGACGCTTCTGAGAAGGGACTGAGAAAATACAGGTATTTTCTCATCACCATTTGGCAGTTGACCTGCTGCTGCCACTCTTGGCGCCACGAGTCATGTTCCTGACCAGGAGCCAGTGCTTCCCTTCCCAAGTTCCAGCTTCAGACGGCTCGGAGGGCTCAGGCAGGTGGGCCTTGACGCCTTCCTGCTTTGGTAGCCCAGGTCATCCAGCCACTGGCTGTGGTAGCTCTGGTGTGTTGATCCGAGCTTTGTGGGCTTATGTACACGTCTCTTAACACAAGGTAAAGCCCCCCCCCCCAAAGAAAAAGGGCAGCTGACAGAACGTGGTGCTGAGTCTGCCTCAGTTTCCTAGACTAGAAACAGAATCAAACCATGGCTCCCTGTTTTCCATGTGTTACCAGGAAGGACTATGGGAATATTCTCTCCCATGGCCTAAATGAGGTTGTTAAATGATGCCAGGGTCTGTAGAGAAAGGCCTGATACAAGGATAGAGAAGGGACCTGTGTGGTACATTTTGAGAGATGTCCCATTGCTGTGGCAGCAACACTAGCTTTGGGTCAACCTGCCTTCTAGTCTGTGTCCCCCTATGTAAAAGCTATATGCCCTTGAACAATCATTCTTTCCTTTCTTTCCCTCTTCAATCTTTTTATTGTGCTATGATACATACATTTAGTACTTTGTCTCTATGAGTTTGATTGCCCTGGATATCTCATATACGTGGAATCTTACAGTATTTGTCCTTTTGTGACTAGCTTATTTCATTTAGCATAATGTCTTCAGAGCTTATCCAGTTGTAGTGTGTGTCAGAATTTCCATCCTTTTGAAGGCTGAATAGTATTCCATTGTGTGTATCTACCATATTTTGTTTATCTGTTCATCTCTTGATGGACATTTGGGTTGCTTCCCAAGTGAATAATGGTGCCATAAACACTGGTACAAAAATATCTGTTAGAGTCCCCACTTTCAGTTCTTTTGGGTATATACCCAGAGTGTGACTGCTGGATCATACGGTAATTCTATTGTTAATGTTTTGCAGAACCTCCAAACTGTCTTCCCCAGCAGCTACACCATTTTACATTCCCACCAACAGTGCACGAAAGGTCCAGCTTCTCTACATCCTTGTTAACACTTGTTACTTTGTTTCTGTTTACTTATTTTTCTAATTGTCATCCTAATGGGTATTTCTCATTTGTTGAAAAGATTATCCTTTCCTGATTGAATGGTCTTGGCATGTTTGTCAAAAACCCTTGACCATCTGTGTGAGAATTTATTTCTGGGCTCCCTATTCTGTAACACTGGTCTATCTGTCTTTATGTCAGTGCCAAACTGTGTGATTACTGTAATTTGCAGTAAGTTCTGAAATCAGAAGTGTGAGTCCTCCAACTTTGTTCAAGATCTTTTGCTTGTTCAGCACCTGTTGAGATTCTATGTGAATTTTAGGAGTGATTGTTCTATTTCTGCAAAATTCCTCATGGGGATTCTGTTATGGATTGCACTGCGTCTGTAGATTGCTTAGGTGTTATTTACATCTCAACAGTATTAAGTCTTCTAACCCATAAACAGGGGATGTCTTTCATCTATGTCTGCCTTCTCTCATTTCTTTCAACAATGTTTTATAGTTTTCATTGGGTAAGTCTTTCACCTCCTTCGTTAATTCCTAAGTATTTTATTCTTTTTGTTGCTGTTGTAAATGGAATTGTTTTCTTAATTTTTTAAAATTTCCTTTTCAGTGTGTTCATTGATACTGTGTAGGAGTACACCTTATTTTTGCTTGTTAATTTCGTATCCTGCTTTGCCGAATTTATTAGTTCTAACTGGTTTTTTTTGGTATAATATTTAGGGTTTTCTACATATAATACCATCTACAAACAAAGATAATTGTACTTCCTTTGCAATGTGGATGCCTTTTATTTCTTTTTCTTGCCTTAATTGCTCTGGTTAGAACTTTCAGTACTTGATTAAATGGCAGTGGTGAAAGCAGGATCTTTGCCTTGTTCCTGCTCTTAGAGGAAAAGCTTTCACCGTTAAGTATGGTGTTTGCTGTGGGCTTTTCACATATGGCCTTCACTGTGTTGACAGAGGTTCTTTCTATTCCAAGTTTGCTGAGTGTTTTTATCATGAAAGGATGTTGAATTTTGATAAGTGCTTTTTCTATATCAATTGAGGTAATTATGTGGGGTTTTTTTCCCCCTTCATTCTGTTCATGTAGTGTATTTTGGTATGTTGTACCATCTTTGCATTCTAAGAATAAATCTCACTTAGTTGTAATTTGTGCTGAATTCAGTTTGCTAGTTTTTATTGAGAATTTTTCCATCAGCGTTCGTAAGGGATATTGGTCTGTAGTTTTCTTGCAGTATCTGCTGGCTTCATAGAATGAGTTAAGAAGTGTCCCTTCTTCTTCAATTTTTTTTGGAAAAGTTTGAGAAGGATTGGTGTTAATTCTTCTCTAAATGTTTGGTAGAATTCACCAGTGAAGCCATCTAGTCCAGATTTTTTGGGGGAGGGGGGAGGGTCAGGAGTTTTGTTTTTTGTTTTTTTTTTTTTTGAGAGACAAGATCTCACTCTGTTGCCTAGGCTGGGAGTAATCATAGCTTGTTGTAACCTCAAACTTCTGGGCTCAAGTAAACCTCCCATCTCAGCCTCCTGATTAGTTAGGACTACAGACACATATTACCATACCTGGCTGATTTTTTATTTTTTTGTAGAAACGGGGTCTCAATATGTTGTCCAGGCTGGTCTTGAACTCCTGGCCTCAAGCAATCCTCCCATCTCGGCCTCCCAAAGTGCTGGGGTTACAGGTGTGAGCCACCATGCCAGCCTGTCAGGAGATATTTCATTACTGATTGAATCTCCTTACTAGTTACAAGTCTACTCATGTTTACTTTTTCTTCATAATTCAGTGTTGATAGATTTTGTGTTTCTAGTTATTTACACATTTCATCTAGATTTTCCAATTTCTTGGCATAAAATTGTTCATAGTATCCTCTTATAACCCTTTTCATTTCTGTAGAATCAGTAGTAATCTCCCCCACGTTCATTTCTGATTTTAGTAATTTGAGCCTTTCTCTTTTCTCTTAGTCCATCTAGCTAAAGATTTGTCAGTTTTGTTGATCTGTTTTCAAGAACCAATTTTTGGTTTTGTTTATTTTTCTCTATTTTTCTATTCTCTATTTTGTTTATCTCTACTATAATCGTTAGTATTTTCTTCTGCTAGCTTTGAGTTTAATTCTGTTTTTTTCTAGTTACTTAAGATGTAAAGTTAGATTGTCGATTTGAGATCTTTCTAAATATAGGTATGTAAAACTGTGTATTTCCCTCTTAACATGGCATCCCAAAAGTTTTGAAATGTTGCTGTTTCATTTTCATTTGTCTCAAGATGTTTTCTAATTTACCTTGTGATTTCTTCTTTGACCTGCTGGTTGTTTAAGGGTGTGTTGTTTAATTTCTACAAATCTGTGGATTTTTCAGTTTTCCTTCTAATACTGATTTCTTACTGCCTCCCATTATGATTGGAGAAGAAACTTTGTATATCTTTTTAATCTATTGAGAGTTAATTTTATGGTCTATCCTGGAGAATGTTCCATGTGTCCCTTGAGAAGAATGTAGAGAATGTTGGCTAGAATGTTCTCTGTATTTCTATTAGATCTTGTTGGTTTATTGTATTGAGTCCTCTGTTTCCTTATCATCTGTCTGGTGGTTCTACCCGTTACTAGAGTGGGGTGTTAGAGTCCTCGACTATTATTATGAAACAATGTATTTCTCCATTCAGTTCTGTTAATATCAATTTTTGCTTCATACATTTTGATAGTCTGCTATTAGATGTATAAATATTTATGATTGTTATATCTTCGTGTTGTACTGAACCTTTTACTAATTTATAATGTCTTTCTTTGTCTCCTGGAAGCTTTTTTTGCTTGAAACTTTGTCTAATATTAGTATAGCCACCTTTGCTCTCTTTGGTTACAACTATTTTCATGGACTATCTTTTTGTATACTTTTTCTTTCATTCCCTTTGTGTCTTTGGATCTGACACGAGTCTCTTGTAGACAGCATATAACTGGATCACGTATTTATCCATTCTGCCAATCTGTCTTTTGATTGGAGAGTTTAATCTATTTATATTTAAAGTATAGTTGGCCCTCTGTATCTAAGGGTTCTGGCTCTGTGGATTCAGCCAACCTTGGATCAAAATATTTGGGGGAAAACATTGCCTCTGTACTGCACATGTGCAGACTTTTTTTTCATGTCAATATTTCCTAAACAATACAGTATAACAACTATTTGCATAACATTTACATTGTATTAGGTATCATAAGAACTCTAGAGGTGATTTAATGTATACACAGGAAGATATACGCAGGTTATATGCAAATACTATGCCATTTTGTATTAGGGACTTGAGCATCCTCAGATTTTGGTGTTCAAGGGAGGTTCTGGAACCAAATCCCCATGGATACTGAGGAATGACTGTAATTCCTGACAAGGAGAAACTTCTGTCATTTTGCTGTTTGTTTTCTGTATGCCTTATAGCATTTTTGTTCCTCATTTTCTGCATTACCGTCTTTTGTGTTTGGTTTTTCTAGTGAAACATTTTAAGTCCTTTCTCATTTCCTTTTGTTCTATTCTGTAGCCATTTTCTTTGTGATTGCTGTGGAGATTGCATCTAACATCCTAAAGTTGTAACACTCTAATGTGAATTTGTACCATCCTTACTGAGCAAGCTTTCCGAACCCTGGCTTTCTCGTTAGTGAAAGATGAGAACCTGTTCTGCCTATTGCAGAAGATTTTTGTGACGCTCAAGTATGATCAGCGTAAGAGCTCCTTAGAAATTGTGGAACACGTGCCCATTATGACTCCTATTATCTTTTCCTCTGTCGTGCAGTACGTTCTAGACTTGACTAGAGGGATGAATTCGTGGTTTGCAGTTGAGAATAAGTATAACAATGTTCAGCAACTCACTTGTAACCAGCCTGTCACAGAAATATAACTGTTGTCTTCTAGATTTGTTTTTCCTCTTGGTGTGTTAGGAGCCTGCTGTCTTTACTGCACTATGCTAAGGCATGTGGGAAAAACAGTTATCTCTGTCCTGCCCTGAAATGGTACAGAAGGCATCTAGGGAACAGGACTGACACATGGGGAAATTGTGCAGCAGCCCAGGAGTGACCAGCGTGTAGTAGACACAGTGGGACAGATCCCAAGGGCAAGGTCCTGGGCCACTGGAGCAGGAAGGAAGGGATAGGCCTCTTGGAGGAAGTACGACTGCGCTGGGCTTTGCAGGATGGGCAGTGATCTGCACGGGGGAGAAGCCGCAAACTGCAGGAAGAACCAGCATGAGCAGCTTGAGTAGGAATTGGAGAGGTGTGCTCAGGGGACACGTTTTCTGAACAAGGATTACAGAAGGCACTTTGGAAGTGTTCTCATTGCTCTTTATTTTGCAGATGAGGACACTGGGGCTCAGAAAATGATTTGCCCAAAGTCACACAACTAATTAATGGCGGAGTTGGTTCTAGAACTCTGTTGAATATGTTGAGCCTCAGAGCATTAAAATCCTTGTGTAAAATGATGGCACTTTTCATCATAGCACTATTAAGTTGTTAAGATTTTAAACAGGGGGGGGTGGTGAAGAAACAACTGTGTATCTAGTGTAAATTACATGCAGTGCTCTGCTGCAGTTGGAAAGAATACGCTGGTGCGACAGGTGCTGCCACCTGTACCTCACGGCTGACGGCTGAGTAACGGCAAGCCGCAGGTGCTCACTGCGGATGCCATCTGTGTGGAAAAGCAGAACACAACTCTGTATTTTACTGTCTGTGTTTATGTGACATACACACCTAGAAAAGTGTGTGGAGGGATGCATTCCAGTGGAGGGCACCTGTGGGGAATGGCGGGGTGGGGTGCCAGGGAGACTTTACCTGTGGGGGCTCTGAAGGGTTGCTGTTCGGTTTCCTCCAGTGGTTGGCGGGTCCTGCCTTCCCGTGCAGCGCACGCATTGCCGTGAGCATGTCTTCAGGGTCCCTGAACAGCCTCTCCTGCCTGGGCTGGCTTATAATTGTCCGAGCCTCGCAGCCTGTACGGAACAAGGCAGACAAAGGCTGTGGACAGCAAGTATTTTGTCATTCACTGCATCGTACACGTTGTGTGACACAGACTTTTATGGGCATTCTGCCTCTGCACGTATCTGTTTCTTGTTATCTGAACATGACCATGCAAATTATCAACGTAACAGATTAGCTTAGTGGTATTCAACAAATATTTATTAAGTACCTATTGTGTTGCTGCCGTTTTACATATTTAAGGGTCCAAAGAGGCATAAATTAAAAGCAAGTGAGATCCCAGATGTGAAACCCCGTACATTGTAAAGCATATGCTGATCGGAGTGAAGGCTGTTTCGTGGCCCTCTACGCGGCCCCCAGGAGGTCTCATCTTGTCTGAAGTAACGAGCAGCTTGCTCAGGCGGTCGCATGAGGCAGGATACGCTAAGTCCAGACAAGGGGCGCAGCCGTGCGAGTTGGAAAGAAGAAATGGTCGCATTAGATGCCCCTAATGCCCGGATCACGGGAGGCTTTGCGGGGTGCCTCCGAGATGGGTCCTAGAGGCTGCCGTGCTCCAGTAGGTTTCGGCCTGCAGGAAGGCGGTGTACGGGCGGAAGGGACAGCTTCGGCAAAGGGGTAAAGGTTAGGAGGCTTGCCCTCTGCCTGTGGCCTAGCTGCTTTACCTGTGCAGGGGGACCCCCTCCCTGCTTCTCCCCCAGCTCTGATGGAGCCCCTGTGGCCCTGGCAGTGCCTCGATGAGTAGTCAGCACTCAGGAAATGTTTGTGTGATGAATTCCTCAACCAGGGCACTGAGGACATTCTGTTTTCCTATTGTTACTTGGGATTTTTCTTCCTGTTTTCTACTTTCTGATTGCTTTTCCTCTTGCTAATTCATTTTTGTTTTCTCTTTTCAGATGAAGCTACTGAACTTATATATAAAGAGGGCCCAGACCACGAACAGCAACAGCAGCTCCTCCTCCGACGTCTCCACGCACAGCTAATGGCAGCGCCAGTCTCTTGTGTAGACCTAGAAGCAATCGGTTGTGCCTCAGAGACCTCTCCCCACCCCCGTCACCGGCTGCCCGTCAGTGCAAGGAGGCCCGCGAATATTTATTACAATCAGTATTTTGGTCCCTTCCAGCTTTTGTGTAGAATCTTACTGGTATTGAATGTAAAGGAAGCAAGGCCTGTGTTGCAGTCTTCACACAAAACAAAAGGAATCAGAGAAGAAAAGAGCCATACTGAAACATGTCTTGTACACTGCTGAGTTCAGGAACCGTGTAGGGCACAGTTCAATCAGAGCTCTCTAGCCACTACTTGGTAGAAAGTAGCATTTTTTTTTTTTCAGTTAATAACAGATTTGGGGGGTGGGTGGGGTGTTACTTTGTGTTCCTCCTTCTTAGCTTATTTTCTTGTGAGTGTGGTCAGTGTGGGGCAGAGTCAGCCCCTTTCACAGCCAGCACCATGAACGGTTGTATGTCTTTGTGTTTTGAGACCTACTAAAAACGGGAATCAAGTCTTGGAAAGAAAAGGAGAAAAGCCTGAAGATGGCCTTTTACCAAACACTGGGAATGTCACTTGTCCTTTCCAGACGGGAGGCCAGCTTGCCCTCGCTTTTAGCGTAGAACCAGACGTGCCCCCTGTCAATCTCCCTCCAGCCCCCTGAACAGCACCACAGGCAAGAGCTTTCATGTGAAAGAATCCTTCACGTTTAATTCCAGACACAAAAATAAGGTAAATTTATGGCATCGTTTAGGGATGCATGAAATGTCATTTCACAAGGCACAGAAGATAGAAGAGAAGTAGTCTGTTTTACTACTAAGATCTCGGGGATTCTGCTAGGCCCGCATCCGTGAGGGACCTGGTGACTCAGATGTAGCATGATCTTCTTTCTTCTCCCTGCAAGCTTTGCCGAAGTTGTCTGGTTCTGAAATGTTCTCAGTTGGGAACATTCAATACAGGGGTCAGTGGCGCTTTACCATCTCAGTTTTGACTTCTCTATTTAATTTGGGATTAAGAACAAAGTATAGAGAGACCAGCCATCGGAACCATTTTTTAAATTATTTTATAAACCAAAGTACTTCCTTGATTGTTGAAATAGTCCTTGTTTAAGGAAAAAGTAATTATGATATGTGGCAGATTGCAGAAAAATAGGAGTTGAAACGCTTTAAAAAAAAAAAAAAAAGCCCTCTTTTAGAGTCTGTTTCCTTTCCTTCCACAGGGAACCACCAGGCCCCCTTTTTTAACCTCTTGAGAGTCTGATTGCTCTAATAAAAGCAACCGTAGATTTGGAGTCTGGTTGAATAAGTGTTGAGTAAAATTCCCAAGCCAAATGGAAATTATTATTACAATCATGATGACTTCTATTGTCTCCTACTGTTCTATTTTAGATCTTCTAAATTGAACTGATTTTTCCATGAGGAAAAGCTTCTTTTGATGTTAGTTTTAATGAGGTATTTGCTGTTCCAGTGCAGAGTCGCTGCAGCCACTAGGCCAGATGGCAGAGGCTGGGGCGCCCGAGTGTGTGGTTCTCCCCGCTGATTTCCACAGACCCCCTTCTGCTCTGACCCACTAGATTTGATGTGGGAAGTTGTGAAAGACACACTTGGACACAGTTGGAAATAAGCACTGAAAATGAAGGCCCCCGCAGTGCCCAGGAACGGTGGAGCCAGGGAGCGGTCACTAGTCTGCGTGTGCGCGCACGTGTCGGGGGGTGTCTTGCACACGTCAGCAGCCCACTGCTACTGTTTAGGGAACTTCAGGGGGACATTTTAAGTGGTCAGATATTAGTGACTGACTTTGGCTCAAAACTAGCAGGACCAGGCCTTACTTTGGTTGATAAATTTTGTTTGTTAATATTTCATGAATAGTTCTTTCTTGTACTCTACAAGTGAGTCAGGGCATCTTCTGGCTACTCCTCTGTGGTAGAAATGTGCATCTGGCTGGGCTGTTCACGGGTTCTTGCGTGTGTGCCGACTGCAGTTAGGAGCACCTTCCTCCTTGAGCTCTCAGACTCCCAAAAGGTCGGTCACCCAGTCCTCGGCGTTGTTGGGAAGGATCTCGAGCATTGCCTGATGTCCTCACAGTTCTCACAAAGGGCTAGCCTCGAATGTCACTCGCCCAGGCTTCAGTCTCCCGACTTAAGAGAGGTACAATCACTTCACGGATCTCTTGGCCTCAATCTGAAAACCGCTGCCCGCCGCACCGAGGAGACTCGCATGCCGCCGCCACCACCTCACTGGGACGGCAGCCGCGCCGCTGCCGCCTCCGGAGCCTGACAGCTGCCGCTGCCTCGCCTTGCCGCCGCCTCCCTGCAGGGCCCTGCTCCGACGGAACAGCAGAGCTCAACAGAGCAAAGCACCCAGACCTGTGTTGCCTCCCCTGTCTACCTGACTGCCGGGCCCTGAAGCCCCCTTGCCCACTGCCGGGGGCCGCTTGGCCCGACTGGTGTCCCTCAGCTGCTGCCTCCCTCTCAGCCAGGGTCTGGGCAGGCGCGGCCGGGTCCCCGGGCACACGGCCCCTCCACGTGCACCGTGTGCGCGTCCCGGCCCCGTGGCCGCCGCAGCTGCCTTTTCTATGCGCCTCACTCGCTTACCACCCTGTGCAGGTAATGCAACCGATTTTATCTCATAAATCTTTTTCTTTCCCTGCCACCCTTTATTTATCAAGCATAATGTTACACTTTAAAGGACAGCAAATAAGAACTTTGTAGAATCCCACCGGACCTTTGCTAACAATAATGTTTGGAAATTAAAACAGAAATGCTGTGAAAAATATCAGCCACCAAGATAGTTTTGTTGGAGCTGTGTTCACACGCATGGTCCCCACGCCCCCAGGTTGGGTGGGTTTTTTTGTTCTTTGGGTTTTTTTGGGCTTTTTCATGTTACATTCATATCTGTATTTATATCTTATTTGTTTCACTTTCAAGTGTATCATGGCAAATGTACAGATTTTTTTGTTAATAACGTGCTAGGATTTGCTAAAAAAGAAAACAACAAAAAAACCCCTTTTGAGTTTGCCCTAGAATAAATGAGACCTAATTCACTTCCTGCGTCGCTGCCGTCTTTTCCCTCTCCAGCCCTGTGGACAGCGAGCCCGTCTCTGTCAGCAGAACGTGGCCATGTCTATAGAGAATTCCGGAGGAACGTGTCAGGAGAGCTCTTTCTCCTCATGATGTAAACAGGTCGACCTGCGGAAATGTCCCGCCTAGTGGGAGTCCCTGGGAGTGGCTGCTGTGCCATGTGTGCAGTGACAAGGCTGGGAGAGATCCTCGACCTCGAGTCCTAAGACCAGACTAAGAGCTGCTGAGAGCAGGCGGGTCCCCTGCATGTCTGCTGTCACTAGGACTCGGGGAGAGCTGGGGAGGGCAGGAGTGGGGCCTTAGGGAGAACGCGTGCGTGACATCCAGGACTCCCAAATCCACTTTGCAGCCTTTTTATTCTCCAATTTTTAAAATTGTGGTAAAATACACACAACACAAGATTTACCATCTAGCTTATAACCGCTTGTGAGCGTTCCATTCAGTGGTGGTAAATACATTCAGGGCGTTGCGCGGCCACCTCCAGGGTCCATCTCCAGGACTCTTCGTCTAGTGAAACAAGCCCTGCATCCATTAAGCACCAACTCCCTGTTCCTCCCTCCTGGAACCAGTGCTCCCTGTGGTCACCTGCCCTGCCTCCCACTGTGGACTCGGAAATGCAAGGAGGGTGAGGTCATCCCCGCCCGCTCCTGGCGTGCTCGCCTGCGTGTGCAGCCAGAGTCCATTATTCATTAGCAAACGTGGAAAGCCCCGGGGGATGGGGCCCGGGTCAGGCACGGCAGGCTGTGCAGCTTTCTATATTTGGTTCTCCACCCCCTGGTGCCATTGCCCTCCTTATCCAAGGGCTGCCAGGAAGTCCTTGCCATTTTTAAGAGGATCACAGGCCATGGGGGTCGGGGGTACAGAGGCCATCAGCGTTCTTTGGCTTTGGGGAATCTGAATGGTCTTCTCTCTAGAAAAATGCATCCACTCAGTTTCACTCATAACCATAGGAGGTTCCAGGACCCATGGAACTGTCTGAGTTCCAAGGTAAAAACCTCTGGCTTAAAAGACCCCTGCTCTCCCATTCTTAGACTGCTAAAGGGGGACAGAGGCAGCTGACAGGCAGCATTAACGTCGTTTGTGAGGCACTTAACACTTTAGAAGAATTCTCATCTGTAGCATCTCACTGATTTTTACACCAATCCTGAGATACAGCTAAGTGAGGAAATGTCACACTGGGTTTCCAGATGAGGAAACTGAGGTACAGGAAAAGCCCCAGCTAGACAGTGACAAACACAGCCCCCCTGGACTTACCAGGACTCCCCAGAGTGCACATCAGGATCCCCGGGGGGTTTGCGAGGCAGAACGAAGGGCGCGCCCCCAGCAGGGTTGGGACGGCAGCCTGAAAACATGCCTTGCTAACAAGTTCCCAGGCGGTGCTGACGCTGCCGGCCTGGGGACCACATTTTGAGAACCATGTAGGGCATTTAGCTTAAAACATGACAGGTAGCTTGATCCCAGGGTTTGGGATGACCCTTGAGACAAGCTGTTGAAGGAAACAGGGCTTAGCCTCAGCATGTCATTTAGACGATGCCTGTCGTTAAGGGTAGCTATGGTGACCAGCTAACTTAGTATCCAGACAAGGACTTTTGAGGGTGAAATGGACACCATCAGTGGAGGGAAGCCACACGGGGCCTCCGCCGCCTGGGAAAGACTCCGTCCTCGGAGAGCTCTTCTCCAGCAGGCTCAGCCCATTTCCTCCAGTATTTATTAACTCACTTAAGTGGCTCCAGGCAAGAACGGACAAAGGTCATGTGAATGGGTATCTGACCCCAGATTATGTATTTAAAAGACATTAAAATGCTTCCACACCGTGCCCTCCTCAGACTCCCACCCTGGGCCTGGAGGTTGACTCTCCAGGCCCTCGGCCCCTGGAGGTGCAGCCTTGGGCCAATTCCCAGCAGCTCTGGGATGCCCCTGCCTCCCTCAGTGCCCTGCCGGCGGCCGGGTTCCAGGGGGAACAGTGGGGGCAGACAGGGCCACTTCCCGCCGCGGTGGTTCAGGCTCGGTGCCTCCGCGGCCTCTGCTCTCCCACCATGAGGACCTGGAGGGCCCCCAGTCAGTGCCCCTCCTCTGGGCTCCTGCTTTCCCACCTGCAGTCCTGCCATTGTCTCCAGACGCATCCCCATCCTTCAGCAGTCTTGGTTCATGTTGTCTTGTCTCTTCAGGTGGATTACTATTTATTGTGTGCTAAACAGTGTACCTGAAAAATTATATAAATATTTCTGTGGCCTGGATAATGTCCTCTTCCAGAGAAGATTTATGTTTGTTTTTGCCAGGAACTTGGGACATTAACAATTTGGATCATATTTCTCCTAGAGGGGACAAGGCTGTCAAAAGCCTTGCCTGGCATCTCAATTTTCTCTTCTGGAGCAGCAGACATCCCCAGGACACAAGGTATCTGAATCATTAGGCCCAACTCTCTAGATTTCCATTTTCTCCTGCAAATTCCTGGTAACTTTTCACTACCTTGTTAACTTTCTAATACCATCAATCAAATTTTCAAAATATTTTGTCCAGCTTTTCTAGTTACCTTCTGCAGGAGGGTTTACCCAAAATTATCTACCATACCATTATCAGAAGAGAAAATCCTCCCTATGTTTTTATTTTCCACTTAATATTCATTGTGAGTATTCCTCGTGTCTTTAAGAATTTTTTGGAGATACACTTTTAAAAGACTGGGTACTATTCCATCAGAAGGATGAGCCACAGTTTATTCAGATGTTTTGTCTTCAGTTGGATGTTTTAGTTGTCTGTCTCTCCATTGCTCAGGGCTCATTACAGACAACTAACTAACTACAGAGTCCCCTGCAGTGAGTTTAAGATACAATAACTGAAATTTAGAAGTCAAGAAAAGCTTAACAGCAGATTAGATACAGCTGAAAGGATGATTAGTGAACTGGAAGACAATACCAAGAATGAAGCACAGAGAAACAAACAGAGAAAATTCAGAAGCAATGATAAAAGATGATGTAAAATCCACGTAATGGGAATCCCAGAGGGGAGAAGAAAGAGAATGGAGCAAAGTCATATGTTAAAAGATAATGGCTGAGAATTTTAAAAACTTTCTGACGTCATCAAACTGCAAATTAAAAAGTCCAGTGAACTCCAGTAAGCAGGGCTGGGAGGAGGGTGCACTGATGCTGACCGTGAGTCCTGCCTTCAGTGTTGGGCCCTAATTAGCTCATTGTCTCATTCTGGTTTTGGCCTTGAAGTTAGGGTAAATAAAATAGTACATCATAACAAAATTTCATAAAAACAAGAGAAAGAGAAAATCTTGAAAGCTGCTAGAGAAAGGTAAAGACTTCTTTTAAAGAAGCATCAGTAAGACTTTCAACCAACTTCTCAGCAGAAACAATGGAAAACAGAAGGTAACAGATTTCTATACCCAACTGAAACAGGCTTCCAGACCGGCGAAGTAAATTTCCAGACAAACAAAAAACAATAAAATTCTTCATAAGCAGACCTGCATTAAAAAAAGAAATGATCCTAAATATTATGTGGTGGTTGTAGGAAGAAATGAAGAACAATTGAAATGGTAATTAGGAAGGCAAATCTAAATGATACTGTGTACAGCAGCAACAGTGGTAATGTGCTCTGGAGTTTTAGATGGACATGAAATCAAAATTCCTAAGAACAGCAGCATACAAATACAAAGGGGACAAATGAGGTTAGCTTGTTCTAAGGAAGGAAATAGAAGCACTGATTAGCATTAGGTTTTGAAAAGTCAAGGATGCATTTTGAAACTTTAGGGGAAACTTTAAAATTAAAATAAAATGTAAATTCCAAACTGACAAAAGAGGGAAACTAAATAATAAAAAATAATCCAAAAGAAGGCAAAAAGTATAGAAAAGGAAACAGAGCAGATGGGACAAATTGAAAGCACAGAGTAAGATGTAGATTTAAGCTGCCACTAACAAGTACGTTATATACAAATGGGCAGAATACAACAAAATGACAAAAATTTTACACTGGATTTTTTTTTTTTTTTTTTTTTTGAGACAGAGTCTCACTCTGTTGCCCGGGCTAGAGTGAGTGCCGTGGCGTCAGCCTGGCTCACAGCAACCTCAAACTCCTGGGCTCAAATGATCCTTCTGCCTCAGACTCCCGAGTAGCTGGGACTACAGGCATGCGCCACCATGCCAGGCTAATTTTTTCTATATATATATTTAGTTGGCCAATTAATCTCTTTTTATTATTAGTAGAGACGGGGTCTCGCTCTTGCTCAGGCTGGTTTCGAACTCCTGACCTTGAGCAATCCGCCTGCCTTGGCCTCCCAGAGTGCTAGGATTACAGGCGTGAGCCACCGCGCCCAGCCTTTACACTGGATTTTTAAAGAGCACAACTATATTCTGGTTCCAAGAGGCACATCTAAACATAAGGATAGACTTTTTGCACTTTTCCTGTGGCTCTCCCTTTGCTGCGACAGTGGTTGTCATCTGAGGCGTATGTACCACGCTTTGCAAACCTATATCTTGCTCTTGCCATATAATCCCGTCTCTCTCCTCAATAAACCGCATTTTCGTGCTTGCCTTACTTTGGTGCCTCTGGTTATTCTTCGGCCATGTGGCGTCAAGACCCGACACTTTCAGACTAACACCTGACATATTTGGTGCCGTGGCTCGGACGTTTCTCTCCAGGCACGCCTCGCTCCACGTCTTCCTGCCTTTGCTCTCGCTTTCCACCCCAGCCATTTCCTTGCCTCCCTCCAGGCCGCCAGCTCACCTTCCTCCATGCTAACCCTCCTGCTCTGGTTCTTCCTCCCTGCTTCGCTTTTCCACCCTCGCCATTTGCATGGTTGAGTTCTTGGCTAAGCCCAGTTTGGCGACGTGGTCTGGGTCGTCACCTGGGGAGACCCAGCTCTGACTGACCCCAGTTGCTACCCTTTCCCTTCCCCCACTTTTTTCCTTCAAACGGGGACAGGTTTGATCCAGACACAGGTTTAAGCCACCGTTTAATCGTCTGCACAAATGCCTGGCCACAGTACAAGCTGGACAGCGGAGAGTAGTGGCCACCACATGGGACTCTACATCCCCCACCATCTGACGGCTGGACCTCTTTTGCAGGCGGGAAGGAGAACGGGCCGAAATGCCGTACGTGTAAGCTTTCTGCTGTTTACGGGAGAATCCGTGTACAGAGCCAAGTAAGACTGTGGTGTTAAGAACCCCCACGCTCCCACCTGTTCTGAGCCGTCCGGTACCCAGGGAGGCCTGAGGGGCCTACAGAGGGAGCGTGGTGCCGTCTCCACCTCTGCCGGGAGGAAATGCGACTCCACTGCTGCCCGTGGTGGAAACAGCGGGGAGTTTGCCCCAGCCCTGGCCCTAAGCCCTTTCATAGAGTTAAAACAGATAAAATAGGATCGGAGAAGCTACACTGATCGCCCTGACAAGTGTGTAGAGACATTCCAGCTTTGTGTCTAGCCTACGACTTGGCTTGTAAAGATGTCCGTGTTGTTCTAACCAGACTTTAAATGATTTTGAAAGATCCAGAGTGTTAACAGTTTGCCACAGATTACATCTTTCAGATCCTACCTGTCCAGTGGGCAAAACAGCAGTGTCTGTGACTGACCAAGGGTGGGTAGTAATTCCTCAAAGAGAGGTAGGAGAGAGAAGACTTTCTAGTGTGCGTCCAGGCTGGCCTTGAGGCCGCCAGGCAGAAGGCGGTCGGTTACTCCAAGGTCGCCGCCACAGTGCAGAGGCCCGCGGAAAAGCCCCTGGCCTTCCTGGATGGGCTCCGGGAGGCAACAGAGAGACACAGCACTCTCCACCTTAACTCCTATGAGGTCTGAGTGATATTAAAAGACAAATTCTTGACCCTAGCAGCACCAGATATTAAGAAAAATCTCCAGAGGCTTGTCCAGGACCCCATTACCTCCCTGGACGACGTGGTGGCTGCCGCCAATTCTGTTTCTATGACGGAACTTCTGAGCGCGAGTCTCAGGCTCGGGAGACAGCGGAGGAAGGAGGCCGAGCAGGCCCAGCTAACGCCAGCACTGGCGCCGCATTCGGACCAAGGCCAAAGCCTCCACCAAAGGAAGGGATCTCCGGTGCCACATCTGCTGAGGGGAAGGACGTTGGGCCAAGAATTGTCCCAACAGGGACAGGCCACCCAAGACCCCCTGTCACCAGTGCCATCAAACAGGTCACTGGACTGCACTCTGTCCTGTGGGATCATCCCAGGAGGGGAGTCACTCTCCAGACCGGATCACGGAACGACAGTGAAGCAGCCGCTCTGTCAGCCCCTGGCAGGTAACGGTCAGGGGACTGGAGCCAGGAGTGACCCTCTGGCAGGCAGGCCCGTAAATATTTTTACTACTGGGACTGCCTACTCTGTCCTCCTCACCTACTCCAGAAAACTGACCGCTCAATTGCGTCTGGTCACCAGAGTCTCTGGGGTCCCTACCAAACGATTCTTTACTCTCCGTTTGCTTTGTTGGTGGGAGGACGTGATCATTGAACATTTATTTCTGATAATTCCTAATGCCCTGCCTGTTTGAGGGCGACAGCAGCCATGTATTCGTACTCTTGCCAGAGGCCACCTATTGGTGTTTATTGACACTTTCACTCATTGGGTTGAAGCTTTTCCTTGCAGGACTGGAAAGGCCCCTGAAGTTTCCCGAGGACTTCTGGAGGACATTGTATCTCGTCTGGGCCTCCCCCAGTCCTTACAGAGTGATAACGGTCCCGCCTTTGCTCCCCTGGGAAGGGCTGGACACCAACACGCCCTTCAAGGAGCTCGGGTCTGGCAGACATTGCAAGAACGCAAGCCACTGCCCAGAGCCCCTTCTTCCCCTAGTCCTGTCTGTCAGCGGGGAACGTCGTGCTCATCAGACCACAGAAGGATGGGTACCCCACCTCCCAGCCTGCCCTGGTGTGGAAAGTCCTTATCCAGTCTCACTTTCTACCCCAACCGCTATTAAGGTCCCAGGCTACCTACTTGGGTCCATGATTCTCGGGTGAAGCCTGGAAGGACGGAAATGAAACTCCTCCGGCCCCCACGGACAAAAGCACTCCAACACCAGAGACAGACACTCGTGTGCTCCCTTGGAGGATCTCCAGGGTCTGTTCACGTGGACTCCTGCTGTGGCTCCTTCAGGTAAGCAGCAAAACTATCCGCGGGCGAGACACCGTTTGCCCTGGCAACCCGACCGCCACTTTCTGCCTTTATGGGAGCAGCAGCCGCTGCTGGAGCAGCTGCAGGAGACGCATCCTGGGCCTGCTGCAGCAGTCTGTGGCTGCGGAGCAGCACGAGCCCTGGTGAAAACTGGCCACGCACTCGCCCTGTCACAGGAACAGTTGGATTCGCTGGCGGGGCTCACCTTACATTCTAATGGCTGCAGAAGGGGGCACCTACCTGTTCCTAAAAGAACAGTGCTGCCTCTCGTTAACTAGGCAGGGCGGGTTCGAAGTCCATGCCGTCCTAGAGTCCGCCTCCAGTCTCCAGACACGAGGCGAGACCTCTAGGCCCTGGTGGACGTCCTTAATTCCCTTGGTCACCCTATTACTCTGCATTCTGGGAATTCTTATATTGGGACCAATCCTCATAAATTTTCTAACTAAATTTATTTCATCCCATCTAGAGGCCATCAAGCTACAAATGGTGCTACGTTCTCTGCCAGCCCTGGCACCTACCTCCTCCTCACACCTACAACTACAACAACCTACTGAGAACATATACTGCAGTCCCCTGGAGAGACCCCTGGAGAACCTACAGGAGGCCACCCTAGTAGGGATTGTCGCCCCCTACTCAGCAGGAGGCAGCCAAATGAGTCGATGCCCCTACCCAATTTAAGCCTCTAGAATAGAGAGTGAGGAATGTTAGGTAGATTGTGAGGGATTCCGGGTCTCCTAGGGACAAAAGTGGGTGCTGTTGCCCCCATCTTGTTCCTGTCCCACCCCAATCTCCCCAGCGACTGCCATACCTGGGGGAGGAGGGACTACCATACGAGTCTGCCAATCATAACTTAGCATGCCAGATGCAAAAGAATTCAGAGGACTCTCTAGCCCATTGACCAAGGAACATAGGTACCACAGAGTCTGGAAACTGACCCAGAACAACCTGCATGCGCAGCTAAGACTCAGGTCACGTGACTCCCACCTGTCCAATCAAAGTGGTTCCATGGTGACTTCTGAGCCACTAGGGAGGTCCCAACTCAGGCACTATAAAACAAGATGCACACCATAACCAGGCTCTCTTTGCACCCTTCCTTTTGCTCTTCTTTTGCTGTGACAGTGGGTCCGGTCATCATCTGTGGCATATTTATCATGCTCTGTAAACTTATATCTTGCTCTTGCCCTATAATCCTATGTTGGTCTGCTCAATAAGCCTCATTTTCGTGCTTGCCTAAAAAATAAATAAATAAATAGACAAACATAAGGATATAGGTAAGTCGAAAACAGGTTGGAAAAACAAGTGCTGTGCAAGCATTAAGCAAAAGAACGCTGGTGAAGCTGCAGGAACACCAGGGAAAGAAGACTTAAGCAGTAAGTAATATTAGAACTAAAGAAGACATTTCAAAATGGTAAAAGGTTTAATTCATCTGGAAGATACCACAGTTCTAAAGCTGATGTGCCTGATACATCAATTTCATTAATATGCAAAGAAGAAAGTTGACAGAACTAAAAGAAGAAATAGAGAAAACCTCAATCATACTGGGAGATGGTAACAGAGCTCTCTCAGCTACTAATAGCAAATGCAGCCTGGCTCCCACACCAAATTAGTGAGGATATAGAAAATTTGAATAATACAATTAATAAAATTGTCTTAGTTGATAAATATATGAAACTCCAACCAACAGCTGTGTAATCCACATTCTTTTCATGTGCACATGGAAGTTGTACAAAAATTCAGCACGTACTGGATGGTAAAGAGAGCCTCAACCGATTTCAAAGAACTGAAATTACACAGAGAAGAATACAATTGAACTAAAACTACAATAGAAAGATAATTAGAAAATATCCACCTACTTAAAAATAGACTCCTGAATAACCCAATGGACAAGGAAAAAATTACAATGGAAATTAGAAAATATTCTGAACTGAATGATAATGAAAACACCACATATCAAAATTTATGGACTGCAGTTAAAGCCATGCTTAGAGGAGAATTTTTGCCTTGGAATCATATATTGGATAAAAGTAAGTGAAAATTAATAACTTAACCATCTATCACAAGAAATTAGAAAAAGAATAGCCAGATAATCAAAAGGAAAGTACAAGGGCAACAATATAATGCAGAAAGTAATTAAGTAAAAAACATAGGAAGGATCAATAAAGCAAAAAGCTGGCCGGGTGTGGTGATTCACACCTGTAATCCCAGTACTTTGGAAGACTGAGGTGCGAGGATCACTTGAACCTGGTCATTCAAAACCAGCCTGGGCAACATAGTGAGACTCTGTCTCTACAAAAAATTTAAAAATTTAGGCTAAATTCAGTGCTGCAATGAGCTGTGATCACACCACTGCACTCCAGCCTGGATGACAGAGTGAGACCCCCATCTCTAAAAAAAATAAAGTTATAAAACAAAAGCTGATTATGAGAAAGACACATAATTAATAGCACCTCAAAATTGATACACCATTGGCAAGACACTGAGATAAAAAGAGAAAGGCACAAAGTATCAATAACAGGAATGAAAAGAGGAACATCATTAGAGATCCTAAAGATGTTAAAAAGATAATCAGGAACAACTGGAATACATAAGAAAAGAATACATTTTGATCCCTACCTTACACCATATGCAAAAATTAGCTCCAAATGGATAAAAGACCTAAATGTAAGAACTAAAACTATAAATCTTTTAGAAGAAAACACATGTCAGCTGGGCACGGTGGCTTATGCCTGTAATCCTAGCACTCTGGGAGGCTGAGGCAGGAGGATCACTTGAGGTCAGGAGTTTGAGACCAGCCTGAACGAGAGCAAGACCCTGTCTGTACAAACAATAGAAAAATTAGCTGGGAGTAGTGTTGTGTGCCTGTGGTCCCAGCTACTCGGGAGGCTGAGACAGGAGGATTGCTTGAGCCCGGGAGTTTGAAGTTACAGTGAGCTGTGATGACACCACTGCACTCTAGCTGGGGTGACACCATGAGAGTCTGTCTCAAAAAAGAAAATGAAAAAGAAAACATAGGTTAAATCTTCATGACCTTGTTTTAGGCAATATGACACCAAAAGCACAAACAAAGAAAAAATGGATAAATTAGACTTGGCCAAAATTTAAAACTTTTGTACTTCAAAAGACATTATCAAAAAAGTAAAGAAAACAATCCACAGAATGGAAGGAAATATTTTCAAATCATGTATCTGATAAGGGACTTGTATCCAAAATACATAAGGACTCTTATAGATCAACAATAAAAAGACAGCCCAGCTTAAAAATGGGCAAAATATTTGAATAGACATTTCTCCAAAAAGATAAATAAATGGCTAAAAAGTACATGAAAAAATGATCAACATTATTAATCATTAAAGAAATGTGAATCAAAACCACGAGATACCACATCACACCCACTAGACTGGGTAGAATCAAAAAGGCAGACAATGACAAGTATGGACAAAGATGTGGAGAAATTGGCTCCCTTATATATTGCGGGTGACAATGTAAAATGGTGCAGCCATGTTGGAAAACAGTTTGACAGTTCCTCAAGAAGTTATACATAGAAAAATTTAAACAGCGAGGTACCAGATGACCCAGCAAGGTCCAACCTATGTAGTGGGCCAGGCATGGTGGTTCACACCTGTAATCCTAGCCCTCTTGGAGGCCAAGGTGGGAGGATCGCTTGAGGTCAGAAGGTCAAGACCAGCCTGAGCAGAGCGAGACCCCATCTCTGCTAAAAACTAGGAAAACAATTATCTGGGCAACTAAAAATAGAAAAAATTAGCCAGTCATGGTGCCACATGCCTGTAGTTCCAGCTACTCGGGAGGCTGAGGCAGGAGGATCACTCGAGCCCAGGAGTTTGAGGTTGCTGTGAGCTAGGCTGACACCGCGGCACTCTAGCCTGGGCCACAGAGTGAGACTCTGTCTCAAAAATACAAAACCTAGATATTTACCTTAGAGAATTGAAAATATATATCCATACAAAAACTTACCTTAGAATGTTTGTAGCAACATAATTTATAATAACCAAAAAGCAGAAACAAAAATGTTCATCAACTGATGAACAGATAAACAAAATTTAGTATATCCATAGAGTAATGGAATATCATTTAGCTTTAAAAAGGAATGCCATGCATATGCACACTACAACTTGCATGAACCAAGAAAACATATGCTTTTGAAGCCAATCACAATTATGTGTAGGATTCCATTTATATGAAATGTCCAAACTAGGCAAATCTGTAGAAACGTAAGATGGAGTAGCAGTTGCCAGGAGTTGGGGGAAAGGGAGAATGGGGAGTGACAGCTAGTGGATACAGAGTTTCTTTGGGGGATAATGAAAATATTCTGGAATTAGTTAATGGTGATGGTTGCACAGCTAAAAACCACTATATTGTGCACTTAAACATAAACAAAAGAGGTGAGTATATACAATATAACAATTAAAATATTATGCCAAAATGTAGATGAAATTGATGAATTATAGAAAAATATGAACCAAAACTGACACAAAAAAGAAATTATTAATCATCCTATTACTATCAAAGGAATTGAACACATAATTTAAAACTTAAACACAAAGAAAACTCCAAGCCCAAATGGATGCAGTTATAAATGTTATCAAACATCTAAGGAAGAAAAAAATGGCAATCCTACACAAACTCCTCTAGAGAATAGAATAAGAGAAAACACTATCTTATCAGGTCAGTATAACCTTGATTCCAAGCCTGATAAGACATTATTAGAAAGGAAAATTACAGCTCAATCTCACTCATGGACATATATACAAAAATGCTACACAAAACGTTAGTAAATGGAATCTTGTAATTTATAGTGGTCAAGTAGTATTTACTCCAAAGTCGTTTTAACATTAGAAAATCAATTAATGAAATTTGTCACATGAACAGAATACAGAGGAAAAATCATGATCATCAATAGATATAGAAGCAGTATTTGATAAAAGTCAACATCTATTCATGATTTCAAAAATACTTTTAGCAAACTCAGAACAGAAAAAAACTTTGTTAATCTGATTAAGGGTACTTATTTAAAAACCTCAGAGCAAATATCATACTTAATGATGAGATGTTGAAAGCTTTTTCTCTGAGAGCAGGAACAAGGCAAGGATGTATATTATCACTACTTCCATTGAACATTGTACTGTGGAAGGGCAAGAAAGAAAGGTTAAGGCGTAAGGATTGGCAAGGAAGAAATAAAAATCATAATCTGTGAATGAATGGCTATGAAAATAGGAAATACAAAAAATTATGGACAATTGTTAGAATTTATAATAACTTTAGCAAAATTATGCGATAAAATTTAGTAAAAACTGTATTTGTATATGTAAACACAAATAGAAAATGAAAATTTAAATAAATATGGTTTCTAACAGAATAAAAATTTTGAGTATCTAGAAATAAATCTAACCAAAAAAGGGGCAAGACTTCTCTGAAGAAAACTATAAAAGATATTTCTTGTGAGAATATAAAGATTTAAGTAAATGGAGAGATATGTTCATGAATTGGAAGACATGATGTTGTGAAGTCTCCAGTTCGCCCCCAAATGATTTCTATATTTAATGCAATTCTAATAAGAATCCCCAGGTGTCTTTATGTATCTTGATAAGCTGATTTTAAAGTTTATATGGAAATGTAAAGGGACAACAATAGCCAAGACACTCTTGGAGATGAACAAAATCAAGATGAAAGGATTTGTTCTATCAGAAATCAAGAATTTTTATGAAACTCACAATAATTATGGTAGTGTGATATTCTGCAGTCTTAGATAAACAGATGGAGAGAAAAGCAAAGAGCCCAAAAATAGACCAATCATGCTTCGGTTTACAACAAAGGTGGCCCTGCAAATCAGTGAGAAGAAGAAAGTATTTTTAGTAAGTGGACTGGGTCAACTAGACACACACGTGGGGAAAAAAGAAGAAAAACCTGACCCCTACCTCACACCACGCACAAAATTAATTTCAGGTGGATTATAGGCCCAACTATAAAAGGCAAAACAAATCATTTAGAAGATAATTAAGGAGAATATTGTCATGATTTCAGGGTAGGGAAGAATTCTTAAATAGGACACAAAGAGCAATCATCACTAAGGAATGTACCAATAAACAGACTTATTAAAATGAATAACTTCTAGTTATCATAAAAGGAATTACTAAAAGAGTGAAAAAGTAAGCTACAGAGTGGGAAAATATATTTTCAATATACTTAACCAATAAACTCAATATCAAAATATATTAAAGAAAAACTCTCATAAATAAATAGGGAAAAAAACCCAAGCACTATAGAAGAAAAGTGGATAATAGGCTAGCAGTTCACAAAACTAGAATCCAAATGAAAGTATAGGGTGCTCGGCCTCATTTAGTAATCATGGAAATGCAAATTAGAACCACAGTGAGACACTTCAACACATACCCACCAGAATGGCTAAAATCAAAAAGACTAGCAATACCAAGACTAGAGTAACAGGAATTCTCACCTGAACTGTTTGGAAGCCCAGACAGCATTTCTGAAATTGAACAAGGAATGTCCTATAAAAGCAGTAATTTCACTCCTATGTATGCACACCCAGGAGAAAAGTATTGGGGCATTAGGAGGCAAAAGAATTTCCATAGAAGCATTGTTTATAATATCCCCCCTCACGAAAAAGCCAACAACCCTGTAAACAATCCAAATGTCTGCCAGCAGCAGAATGGATTAAAAAAAAATTGTGGTGAATTCATGTCATACTGCTATGACACTACACAGCAGTAAAAATAAACAAGCTGTAGCTCTCAGACAGAACGTTCACTGAAGAAGCCAGACACAAATGAATATGTATGGTGTGACTATACAGTAGTATGCTTACATGTGTAAGTTTCAGAAATAGATGAAAGTAACCTACAGTGTTAATTGAGGAACACTTAGTAAATGGGAGGAAACCAAGGGAGAACTCACCATCCAGGCGAGGACAATGGTAATCTTTAGTGGGGAGAAAGGGGTATGTTGGGAAGGGGTATGTGTGGGTGTTTCTGGGGTGCTGGCAAGGTTCCATTTCTGTCCCGACTTATACCTACATGGATATTTACTTTGTAATGATTCCTTAAGCTGCACATTTATGTTCTATGCACCTTTGTGTGCATTTTTAAAAAGATATAAGCTGTGTGTACCCTATAATCTCAACTATGCAATAGTAAGTGTGTATGAAGAAAGGCACCAAAATACCATTTGTAATTAATGTCTTTGGATGGTGGGAATGGAATATGAGTGATTTTTCTGTTTCCTTATATTTTCCTGTATGTTCTAAGTTTTCTTCACTGAGTCTATATTACTTTTATAAACAGAGATTAAATGAACATTAATAAGAAGCTGTTCAGATTCAGCCACAAAAAAGAAAAAGTGAAACATAAAGGTAGGCAAAGCAAATACGGCAAAGTGCTAACCATCGTTGGGCTTAGGAAGTGTCTATGTGGGTATTCTTTGTACTTTTGTTTAAACTTTTCTGTATGTTGGAAATTTTTCATAATAAAAACTAAAAAATTTTAAAAGCCTGTGCAGGAGGATGTCCCAGGGTGGGAGGTGGTATAATTGTCACATGGATGGAGCCCCCAGTGAATTCCTAAAATCCCAAGGGGAAGAGATGGGGCCTGGAGGTCCCCAATAAGAAGCTGTTTCTTGGAAAACAGATTGTTTACACCATTTTTCTTTGTCTGTTTAGCTCCTAGTTGTTTAGTTCTCACACATGGTTTCCTGTCAGATCTTCTGAAGTCCAAGTTCTCCCAGAGAAGGCAGCATTTCCCTGCAGGGCTTAGTCCCCCTCCCAGGTGACTACAGATTGGACCCCAGCCTTCCAAGTTATTTGCCCACTGTTGATGACAAGGCCCTGAGCCCACTCTGACCTAGTGTTATTGTGCTGAATTGTGTCCCCTCCAAATTAATATCTTGAAGCCATAACCCACAGTGCCTCAGAATGTGACTGTATTTGAAGATAGGGATTTTAAAGAGGCCATTAATTTAAAACAGAGTCATTCAGGTGGGCCCTAATCCAATATAACTGGTGTCCTTATAAGAAAAGAAAATGTGGACACACAAAGAAATAACAGGGATACATGTTGCTATAGTTTGAATGATAGTCCCCTCCAAAACTTACGTTCAAATTTAATTGCCATCGTAACAGTATTAAGAGGTGGAGCCTTAAGAGGTGATTAGGCCATGAGGTCTCTGCACTCATGGATGGGTTTAATGCCTTTAAAAACTAGCTTCCTGAAGTGGGCTGTCACTCTTGTTCTCTCTGGTCTCCACCAGATGGTGACACCATGCTCTTGGACTGCCCAGCCTCCAGAACCACAAACCAAAGAACCAAATCCATCCTTCCTTCCTTCCTTCCTTCCTTCCTTCCTTCCTTCCTTCCTTCCTTCCTTCCTTCCTTCCTTCCTTCCTTCCTTCCTTTCTCTCTCTCTCTCTCTCTCTCTCTCTCTCTCTCTCTCTCTCTCTCTCTCTCTCTCTCGGTGGCAGGGGCAGTAGTGGGAAGGTTATTTGAAGTGTCTTGTGGATTGAAATGCATAACAATGAAAAAGCAAGGCGACTAAGATGGAAATAGTGCTTGGAAAACATGGTCCTTAATAAATGTTAATGTTTCTTGAAGAAAGTTTTGGGAATAAAATACACCAAGCATATAAAAAGTTTTTAAAAATCTCAGCCCTTTATGCTATGTCCAGTGTGTGTGTTTGTGTGTCTTGTGTGTAAAATCTAATTAGAGAGCAAAAGTAAGAATTGTAACAACTATATTTTATAAACTAAAAGCAGTTCTACCACCTTCTTTTCACCCTGTAAGTACTTGAGAATTGGAAGGTAAGTAGAAACGGCATAGGAACTAGGCTATTAATTTCAGTCAGTGGTTGGTGGCTGGTGATTTATAGCTTTAATATAAATGAAGAGATAATTCCCAAGGGATGACATACTTCTATTTTTTTTGTATCCCTCAAGATAAAATAGAGACAGATTAGGTGTAATGAAGAATTTGATTCTAAGAATTTTAAGGCCCTGGAATACGCTGCTGAGAAAGTTGTATAATTTACTAGAATTTGTGGGTTTCCTTTTGCTTTAGTACTTCAAGTATAGAGATTCACCTTTCTAAAAGAGATTTTTTTTTTCACCTTTCAAAAAAAGTATGTGAAGCCCCCTGGGTTATAATCAATAGTAAAAGGCATAAACTTTGCCTCAGATTCAGACAGCTGTTCTCTACTCAAGGTTAATAATAATGTAATTTTCACTCATTATCCAAATAAACCTCTTTTTTTAAACAATTAGGGTTTAACCAAATATGGATTATAAAGGCACTATTTTGGAACTTTAAAAAATCTAAAGTTTGATATTGTGCTCACCTTCTCTTTGCATTCACTCCAACTTTACAGACACAAAGTGCACATCTTGAAGTTCTGTCCTATGTGAGGAACCATCTTTCAGTCATGCAACTAATTCCAGTTTTAATTTTAGCTTCCAACTAGATCTGACTAGAGGTGTGTCCTAATTTTAGTTATTCAGCTCACCTTGCTTTCATCTTGGGATTTAAACTTCCATTAGAATAACTACTGTAGGCTTTTGACTTTTAATGTGATTTCATGTAATGCTACCAAACAACAATACCTAGTATTTATTTAGTGCTTTTTTTTAAAGCTCAAAGTAATTGATGTGCTTTTACTTATTTAATCCTTATAATATCCCATGAGGAATACTAGAAGTAGGCTTTATTATCTCCATTCTATAAAGAAATGGCATCACAAAATAGGGAGTTTGTGAATGGTCTATGAGTTCCAAGTGCACACATGATGATTTTTCAGTTTTCCTGCCTTCCCTTCTCAGGGGACCTTGTTGCCTTGCTATATGCTATAAATATATTATACAGTGTATAGTTTTACTATTCTCAGGTCCATCAAGTTTAATGGGGTAGCCTGGCATGGTTCCTAGAGCAAGATCATGTATATGATAAATATTACTTTATAAGATGATGTATTTTGGCTTGAATATGGTTTACAGTTAAAAAATGCAACAAAAGGAATATGTCTTATTTAATTTTGTTTCACCAGCACCTAACGTGGTGCCTGGCACATAGTAGGGACTCAATAAATATTTGTTAAACAAATGAAAGTACCTCATTAAAAGGTAACATGATAAAGAACAGAAGACCATTAAGGCAAATAAGAGGAAGTACTACTTCACTCAGCAGGAAGTGCTTAAATAGGACAACCTACCTCCACCATAAATCCCTTGGTTCTTGTTGAGTATCAGCCACTGACCTGGGTAGAATGTAGCCCCAACTAAGTGCTCTGACTTATGGAACCGTTGATTTTTGAGAGCTCAAAGGGCCATTTGAAATTATTTAAGCCTTTTCCCTCTTTAGCTTTTTCTTTTTTTTCTTAATAGAGGAGGCAGTTGAGATTGTATTTCATCTTGGTTTTAGGAAACAGAAATTACCACACAGACAAAATTTACTTTCAAATTACTTTATTGAATTATCTGGGAGGCATATATTTCTTTAATTTAAATGGAACAATTTGTAAGACTGAGGCACAGAAAGTTTAAATGACTCTTTGGGAACACACAGAGAATCCATGGCATAATCCAAAAGGATCATATTTTGTGACCGTTTCATAGCAAACAGGCACCAGTGTCAGAATCATCTTTTTCAAACATCATGCCCCTTGTATTAGAAAATGTCTCTAACTCAAAATACATTATGAAATTCTTAAAAATCCTTAAAACTTAATTTAATTTGGCATCACCATCCACATAAGTAATCAGAGCAAAATTCTCAGAGGCATCCTGGTTAGCCCTCTCTTCCTCCCTATAATCCAGTCAGTTACCAAATCCTGTCAATTCTAATTCTGTCTTTTGAATTTGCCTGGTTTGCTACAGTAGTCTCCCAAGTGTTCTCTGCTTTCTGTCTCTCCTTTAATCAGTTCTCCACAGTTAAGCTTTCTAACATGTAACCCCAATAATGTTTCTCTTCTGCTTAAAATCTTTTAATGGCTCCCTATTGAACACACAATAAAGTGATATGTCCTTTTCAGAGCATGCAAAGCCCTCCCTCTTCTGGCTTCTGCTCTTCTCGTTATACTCTACTGCAATAGCCCCACTTACCTATCCATGCTTCCTGAACGCTCTCTGTTTCTCTGTCACCTCTACACTGTGGCAAAGGCTTCTTCTGCTAAAATGCTCCTGTTCTTCAAGCCACCTGGCAAGCTATCTTGATCCTTGCTAAGGCTCAGGTTGGAGTGGGCGCCTCTGAGGAGCCTCTCATTCGGCTCTAACTTGAATTGTACGACCCTTGTCAGAGAAACAATTTCCTACTCACTCTTGGGAGTGATATTTATGATTTTCCATCACATCAATGCAAATATCATGGCTTCCAATAATTCATTTATTCCTTCAATGAGTATTTATTGAGGGCCTAAGGCATATCAGGCATGACTCCAGCCTTCCTTACTTTTAATAGGGAGAGGAAGAAAATTAACTGATATGCACCGAACTCACTAGTGAAAAAGAACATGAGTCCATGGGAGCCCAGAAGAGAGGTGTCAAACAGATGAACCAGTTCAGGGAAGCCCTCTTAGAAGAAGTCATTCTTGAGCTGAATTTTGAAGAGTGATTAGGAGTTAGATAGATGAAGAAGTAGGGAGAGAAATGGGTGTTGTAAGCAGAATAAAAAGCATTTGAGCAAGCAAATACTGAGGTGCCTAACTCCTCAGGAACAAGAAGGTTGGTGTGGTTAGATGGATATGTGGGGAGGAGTGTGGTGGGGATGAGATTTGAGAGGTAGGTGGATGCCAGACCATGAAGGCCTTCATGCGCTGGATTGAGAAATTTGAACTTCATTGTAACAGTTATTGAGAACCATTGGAGGATTTTTATGTAGAAAGGTGAGAAGCTTGAAATGTGCTATGAAAGGTTATTATAGTAGCAGTGTAAAGGATAAACATTGGGTTGGGTTATAGATGACAGGGCAGGGGTTTGGAGGCAGTGTAGATGGCCTGAAGGAAGAAATGCTAGTGTAATTAAAACAAGAGTTTAAATTTTGATGTAAGGTGGTGTCAATGGGTAGAATCAAGACATATTAAGGAGGTAGACTAGGGAACTTGGTTACTGATGGGATAAGGAGACAGGGTCAAAGGGGAGAGTTCAACATGACTCCCAGTTTATTGTCTTTAGCAACTTGTGGAGCACTGAACATTAATTAGGTTCCTACCCTATCCTATATTATTTTAAATAATAAATCTTGCTGGTTTTAAAAACGTTTATCAGTAGAACAATGTTAAACATTATTCCAAAAACCCAACTAATGTTGATTTTGTGTGGTGTTCTTTAGATCACCAAAATTTAGTGGCTTAAAACAACAATTTATTAACATGTGTCCTGGTTCTGGAGTTGAGAATCATCAAGGCAGTTCTCACTTGGGGTTCTTTAGCCAGCGCACCTAGATGGAGTTAAAGCTAGAGCCACACGAAGGCTCCCTAACTCTCTTGTGGTGCCAGGCTGCAATGACTCGACTGCTTGGGCATTTCTTCCTCAGGTTGGCCTCCTCACGTAGCTGTCTAGGGTTTCTCAGATCACCCATTCTCAGAGTCAGCATTCTCAGAGTAGTTGGACTTATGTGGTGGTTGGCTCCCTCCAGAAGTGAGTGTTCCAAGAGACCAGGTGGAAGCCACAAGGCTTCTTATAGCATAATCTTGAAAGTCATATTGTATCATAGTCTATTGATTAAAATAGTCATCAAACAGCTCAGATTCAAAAGGGTGAATGAATACACTCCAGCTCTCAAAAGAGGAATTGTTGCCTTTATAGAGAATATCTTTATAGAACAAGCTATATTATAACCTCTTGCCACAATTCTTGTTAAGTAAATCAATGTGACTTTCACCTTTCCCCTTAAATATTTTTCTCTATCCTAACAAAAGAATTATAGGACTGCTTTTTATTTAAATACAAAAGATGTTTTCCAGCTCTCAAGAATATTTACTTGATATTCTTTTCTATTTAACATGATAGCCAAGCCTGCTACTTCTAACCCATGCAATTCCTATCACCTTTCCATAATCACACACAAGAAATCTTTTATCTAAGACTCTGTAATTGGAAACAGGCTTACCTTTTAAGAAGAAAAAAGTAATTGCAATGTTTACTTTCCCCATTCTTCTCCAAGTCAAGGATAGTATATGAACTAAAGCAATGAAAAACACATTAAAAACATTATTAACCTTAATAGAGGATCTCTATAAAAGGCTCTATTAAAAACTATTAGTAGTTAAGGTGAAAATCTAGTTTTCTACCTTTTTTGTTAGAAACAAAAGTCCTATGGACTGTGAGTGGGATATTCCAGTATTCATTCAACAAATATTTATTACAGATCACTATGTTCCAGACATCATGCAAGGCAGAGTAGTTTTATAGTCTTTTCCAGGGACCTCACTATATGCTTTTTTGTTTAGAGTGGATTTTTTTTCAATTTATTTTTTATGGAGGTCTTACATGGTGTTAGGTACTAAATAGTACTTTGAACTTTCTATGAAACATGATAATAAGAATGTAGCTAGTCGTCATATGTCAATAGAGCCATATGAGATTGTTTTATGTTGTCTTGAAGTTTTGAAAAAGTGCTCCAAAACAATAAATACAATATTTCCATTTTCTATGTGGGTTATTTATAACAAGCCTGCCATTATGCAGAATGAGGGAATTCTTTCTTCAGTTCCCTTTAAATGCTGTTGATATTTATAGTGTTAGTTTTTCCTGCAAATAAATTCCTTAAACAACTAGGCAGACTGTTCACTTTTCTCCAGAATGATTTTTAGCCAGGAAAATGGGGCACATTTTAGGAAGAGGATTTTGTTTGCAGGGATTTTGTTCTGACTAAATAACCAGATGGAGAGTCACGGATTTGAAAATGTTTAGTTGAGCAATTCGGCATTCTCTACTGGGTTCCACAGTAGGATGCCAAATAAAAATCACAATTTAAGCTGTTATGAATTAATGAGAGTCTACAATACACATAACTACTCATTCTAACCCAGACCTAAATGTGCATGCATTGTGCATAAATACATCTGAGGATAAACATAGATCCAAACGTATATTAGCCTCCAGTTAGTTAACCACAGTTAAGTTTGGAAAAGTGCTTCCATTATGTAAAATAAAAAACACTCTACTTAGATGCTTAATCCTGCCATAAAAATTGATTGAAATTTGGCAAAAAAAGGAAATAAATAAATGTAATCAAATTAACCACATTTTATTAAAAGCGAAACTATCATGTTTAATGCTTCTGGCATTGTGCCTTAAGTAAATTAGTCCTCTTTGGAGTACCTGTTTATTTTTCATGTGCGATAATTGTAAATTCTTATGCTGTGACTCTTGCAGGACATATGGATTATTTTGAGTTGTTTTAAAGATAAGGGTATCAACTCAATGTTGTCATAATGAGCCAGACTGTATCGGGTGGGGGGATGGGGAACCTCTCCCTGGGAAAGATTAGATACTTTAAGAAGCAGCATGAATTCTTTTAGGCCTCTAAGGTGTCATTAAGAAATCACTGTTTGGGGGCTCTAAACTACCACTGCCTCAATTGTATGCTGGGCACCAGGAATTCCTAATGAAGGCTGGTTGATACATAGTGAAAGGAATAGGGAGATGTTTTTTCTCCCAAGTAGTTGCTCATACTCTATTGCTGAGTCTTTAAGCTGTTGGAGCTATGATTTCAGACTCCACAGAGCAGATATTTCATTATTCACACGTACACAGCTGGATTTAAGTCAGTGTTGGTTGCTGTTTCCATGCTTGGATTGGTGAGGGCACTGTGGATATAAGGAGCTTACTTTAAAAGATTAAGTTTTTCCACACAAACTGTATACTGGACTGGCTTTCCACATTAGTAGAGTTGCTTATTTCCTGGTCATGTGGATAGAGATAGCATCAGAGGTTATATTGAATAAAATAGGGACACAGTCAACATTGTCAAATGCATGCTATTGCTACAGACTCCCGTGGGAAATGCCTAGCCCTGCTGTAGACTCGTCGATATACGTAGTGTTTTTGGGGAAAACAAAATAGAAGAGAAACTCTTTTGTCCCTTCACCTTCTAATCTTTATAATACCAATCATAGAGGTAACCCTTGGAAGAGAATAAGTGATAAAGAATAGGTTTAGGTTATCTCTTAGTTGAAACAGTTAAAGATGTAACTTCGAACACACTGAAGGTGTTCAGATGGCTAAAACATGGTTTTATGAATTAATAATTTGACTTGTTTTTGATTGTCAGTAGAATCAATACAACCTAGGAAATACCCCTAATTTGCCAAAATGAAGATATGAGACATATTCTACAAGGACTGAGTCATTATAACTTTTAAATGAGATAGACTTACTATATAAATGCCTTCTTTGGATTTAGTTGGAAACACAGTGGATAGCTTTTACAATGAATCCTTTTGGAGGGTGGGGCATACAGATATTAAGAATATATTCCAAAATATTTAATCTATGTGTCAATGTAATTAAATACTCAAACTACTGTAGGAACCAAAGTTATAAGTAATAATCTCCTCTAAATCCAAATGCTCTTTTAAATACTAATTTTAGTGAGTTTCATCACCGGTGTTACCCTCTCTGCTTTCTCTTACCTGCACCCTTGGTTTTGCTATTTGGCCTTTTAAGATGTCACTTCACCTGTGTCCTCAGATCTGAAAAGTTTTCTCACCTCTATGGTTTATCTTTCTTCTTCCTCTTCCTAGGATTTTCTTTCTCTGCTCTCCCTCAAATGTCTTTGTTTAAATTTACCATATTTTTTCTTTTATTCTTAATTTTTCTTGCATCCTAAGAAATTGTTGCCTACTCCAAGGTCAAATTTTGGTATGTTGAGTTTTCATATCATCCAGCTAAAAATATTTTCCCATTTCTGTTATGAATTCTTCTTTGGGAAATAAGTAATTTTGAACTGTGTTCAGTCTTTAATTTCCAAGTATTTAAGGGATTTTTCCGGATATTTGTCTACTATTGATATTTAATTTAATTCTGTTTTGGTCAGAGAACATATTGCAATTTCAATCAAATTTTCATCAAATTTCTTAAGTCTAGTTTTCTGAGTGTAGAAATCTAGATTGGCATATTTTTTCCATCAGTTTTTGAAAGATGTTTACCTATTGCTTTTGGCTTAGAATTTCTGATAAGAATTCTGTCACTTTTATCTTTGTTCTGTACATAATATGCTTTCTGTTGGTGACTACATTTAGGATTTTCTCTTTACCATTGCTTTATAGAAATTTGTGTATACTTTTCCTTGTAGTGGTTTTCTTTATTCTGCCTGGGATTTTTTTAGCTTTTTAAATAGGTGATTTATAGTTTTCCATTAAATCTGTGATCATATTTATTACAGCTGCTTTAAAGCCCTTGTCTGCTAATTTCATCATCTCTGTCACTTCTGGGTCTATTTCTGTGGACTGATTTTTCTCCTGGGTGTGGGTTATATTTTCCAGCATCCTTATAATTTTCAGTTGGATGCTAGACATTATAAATGTTACATTGTTGAATGTCTGGATTCCACTGTCCTCCTTTAAAGAGTTTTTAGTTTGTTTTGTAGGCAGTTGAGGTACTTGTAGGGCATCATCTTAAATTCTTTCAAAGCTGCTTTTTAAAGTTTTCTTAGGATGGATCTAGAGTAGCCTTTGCTCTGGAGTTAGTTTGGCCCTGCTACAGAGGGGTGACCCTTCTGAAGTCTATACTGAATGCTCCATGTTTTGTTGAGGTCTCTCTACCTTGGCTATTTAAAGCACATGAACATCTCCCAGCCTTGAGAGACCTCTGATAATATTTAGCTCCAGCTCCTTCATAGTTCTTTGCTTGGTTTTGTGGAATTTTATTTTATACATGTGCCACCTACAATTTAGCAAAAAACCAAGAGAACCCCCATGAGGGTTTCTGAAGCTCCTTCTCTGCATAGTTGATTCATCTCTGGTATTCCATCCTCCAAATTAGAGTGGCCTTGGCCTTCCTGAGCTCTAATTTCTGTCTCCTCAATTCAATAAGACCACAGTACTTTGGTTGGGTTGCTCCTTCCTGTGCTGCAGTCTAGAAATTGTTTCCAGGAGGAATGCAGGGGCGATCATAGAGATAACTTAGAGAAAACAGCTCTGTACTGCTGGTTATCCATTTTCTGAAAACAGCTGCTTCATATTTTGTCCAGTTTTCTACTTGTTTATGGTGGGAGGGAAAGTTCAGTTGTTTGTTTATAGTGGGATGCCAAGTCATGGCCAGAATTGGATGTTTCCATACTATAATTTTTTAAAGCAACTTTTAATCAAAGTATAGCATACATACAGAGAAGTGCACAAGTCATAAATGTTCAGCCTAACAAAATTTTCACAAAGTAAGAACACCTGTATAAACCAGAATCCCAGAACATAATCAGCACCCCAGAAGTCCGCTTTTGTCCCCTTCAAGTCATAACTTCCTCCCCAGCAAGGGCAACCACTATCCCAATATATATCGCTCTAGATTAGTTTTGCTTTCTTTTGAGCTTTATTGAAATGGAATCATACAATATGGACTCTTCTGGGTCTGTACTTTTAGACTCAATATTGGATTTATGAGCTTTATCCATTTTGTTTTCTGTAGCTCTAGTTCACTTATTTTCATTGCAGTATAGTATTATGGTATAAATTAACTTGTTCATACTGTTTCTGATGGTCTAGTTTGAAGATATTATAAATGGTACAGTTATAAACATTCTTACACATGTCTTTTGGTGAATATATATATATCCCTTCCTGTTGGATATGTTTCTAGAAAGAAATTGCTGTGTCATGAGGTATGTGGACGTTCAGCAGTGGTAGATCCTGCCAAGCAGTTTCAGTTTTCCAAAGTAGTTTTAACAATTTATAGCCCAGCAATATATGAGAGTTTCAGTCACTCCATATCCTCAGTGACACTTGGTATAGTGTGTGTGTGTGCATGCATGCATTTCATTTCAGCCATTGTGGTGGATGTATAGTGATATTGCATTGTGGGTCTAACGATGGCGAATAAATTTGAGAACCTTTTCATATGTTGCTTACATGAAGTGACTGTAACCTCTTCTGCCCCTTTCCCCCTGACTTTTCTTTATTGATTTGTAAAAGTTATTTACATGTTTTAGGTAGGAATTCTTTGCTGATATATATGTTGCAAATATCTTCTCCTACCCTGTGCCTTTCCTTTCACTCTCTTAATTGCCTTTTTGGTGAAAATTTTTTAAAAATTGTAATGTAACCTAAAATATCATTTCTTCCTTTATATGTCACTTTCTGTGACTTGTTTAATAAATTTTTGTCTATCCCAAGTTTATGGCAATAGTCTTCTATAGTTTTTGTAAAAGGCTTTATTGTTTCACTTTTGATGTTTAAATGTACAATCCATCTGGACTTAATTTTTGTATATGGTGTGCTATAGGAGTCAAGTTTTTTTTTTTTTAATATGGATATCCAATTGTCCCAGCATCATTTACCGAAAAAACCTTCCTTTTTCAACTGTTCTTCAGTGACAATTATAAGTAATGTGATCCTATCTGAATAGATTTATTCATGGATTTTTAAACCCTATTTCATAGATCTATTTATCCTTATGCCAATATCATATTTTCTTAATTTCTGTAGTTTTTACATCTTACTATGTGGTAGTGTAAGTTCTCCTACTTTGTTCCTTATCACAATTGCCTTAACTTTTCTTGGCTCTTGCATTGACATGTAAATTTTAGTATTAGTTTGTCAATTTTCATAAACATATTATACTTTTTCTAGCATATTGAAATTTCAATGAGGATAAAGGACTCTATTTGTTTTGCATTTCTAGGCCCCAGTGTGTGACTTATATGTACAAAGTGCTCAACATATGTACCCTGAATAAACAAATGAAGTATTGTACTCTTCAATGAAAAAACCTTAGGCATCAATAACATCTCCTTTGAGTATGGTACCGAGTATGACTAGCTGAAGTTTGTATGGAAACAGGGTCAAATCACCATCAGTGTAGAGCAAGCTTCACTGGGCCACAATTTCTAGCTTGCATGTTAGGAGTAGAAGCTGTTAAACAACCTGAAAGGAGGATTCAGTGTTTAAGAATGCATCAGGCCTGAAAATCTCTTAAGTTATTTTGCAGAATAGTTAAAAGCCAACAAATCTACCTTCCCATATGATTGACTATAAACCATGAATCAATAATTACCAAAGCAATTTGTTTTCCTAGTATAAGTTAATACATAACCAATATTTGTTAAACAAATAAATAATAACTCAATTAACTGTACTTAACTTTAGTATTTCTTTTGGGTTTGGTGCTGTGCTATAACTTTTCCCGTAAGATCTGTGGAGTTGCTATAGTGCTCCTACTTTTCTATATTTGCAACTTTTCTATTACAGTTATCTGGGAAACCCAAACTGCGAAAGTGAAGGTAAAAACAACAGAAACTTTCATTCAAGGTAGCATCACTGTATAAAACAATTTTGCTTTGCCTCTCTGTAGCACTCCTCTCAGGGATGCTTAAAGGAGATGTGGTGGGAAGTCTCTGCTTGGGAATGGCCCAATATTTTTAAGCTACCGTCTCAATATGTGAAATCCCCTCAAATAATATTTGCATGAGTTTGTTGTTAGGGTGGCTGTCATGATTATAAAGAATATTTAACTTGCCATGATTTTAAAATGATGTAAATAGAAACCTAAACTGATTTGAATCCGTATATTTAAAATTATGACCACATTCATGCCATCAATGGGTGAGCATAAAATTTCAAAAGGAGCCTGTTTTAAAATTCTAAATTTTCTGTGGAAATAAAACTAGAATTGTAACAGAAAATCTAAATAAAACCAAGAATTATTTTACCTGAATCCTTAGTTTTTTCACGTATGTTTTTCTATAAGATAGAGATATTGGTTAAGAGAATATTTTGTCTTGCCGTAAGTGAAATTAGAAGGAAAAAAACCTCTTAAAATTAACACAATATCTAGGAGAAATATTATGGACTACTTCCCCAATACAGCAAAACTTTAAAAATTGCTTCTTCAGCTACATTTTATATGTTTATGTTTATTTGACTGATTTCCAGAATTAAAATTAGTAATCAGAAAAGAAAAGTTTGGAGAACTGACAAAACAAAATATCTTCAGGACATCTATACAAAATAAGAGCTTTCATGGTAGTGTAATTTCACTTACAGAGAATGAAATTCATTGGCAAGATCTTTACTTTCATTCATCACCGTTATTTGTCTTTTTGTCTCTAAGTAAGTGATATAATAATGTGGTCTGTGGTCTTTAGTAAGGAAACATTTTGATTGCAAATCAAGTGAGTGTATAACTCTGATTCAATCAAAATTCCTTCTGTCTGTTCTCTGGCCTCCTGAGTAATTACCAAAAATTCAGTCCTTGGATATTTCAAGTCTTTGGATGAATGGATAGATAGAGATGATTTTGGACTGATAAATATCTATATCTATCTCTATATATCTTTAGAGACATAGATATATGTATATTATATTATATTATACATATATCAAGGAGAAATTTAAATAAGCCAGGAGATAGAGAAATTGCTTTGGACATAGGAAGTACCATTATGGAATTCTGACCCTGTAGTAATATATTATCCTAATTTCAGTTTGCTATACACCTTAGCAGGTGTTCATACAAAGGTTAAAATGCACTTAGAATTAATTCAGTGCTCCTAAAGTTGACTTTAGTTTTTACTCCAAAAGATAACTCCATAAACAAATAGTGTTCAAACATGGGCAAAGAAACCTAATGAATACACAACCTAATGAACGATTCCCTAATTTCTAACATGGAAATAGCTGTTTAAATTTCACTGTGAAGCGATTTACCATAAAGTATTGTATCTAGTGCTCTAATGGATTTGGTAAAGAAATTTTGGGTTAAATAGACTTAGAGAGGACTTTACCATTTGAGGTTATAAGAATGATAAATTTCTTATTTATCTATCTGAGATTAATATTTTAGAAGCATTAGGAAAACATGAAATCTCAGTTTTGGTCTCTATGGTTAGACTCTACCTCTATTTACTGTCTGTTTCCCTCTGTTACTATCTAGAAGTTCTGACTGATCACATAAACCCTTTTTTTTTTTTTTAACAGAGAAAGGTTGTTAAAAAAAAGAGAGAGAGAGAAATTTATGTGTCTTACACTTAAAAGGATCTTTTGGGCTTTTCCTTTTACAGCTTCTCTCTTTTTCTCCCTGTTTGGTTTTTTGTGTATGTTTTTCATTAGTTATTTTTAAAGGTAATAAAGATGTGTGACAAAGTTATAGCTTCTGCATTTTTTTCTATCTTTATAGTTGTGTTGGTTTCTGATCATTTACAGTGAGAAAGTAAGAAATTTATTTGTATTAAATCAAAGATGATTTCTAAAAATGGCTCAAGATTCACACAATTATTGTGGATAGTATTTCCTTGCCCTTGGTGAAATCCCTTTAAATCCCTCCGTGTTGGGCTCTGTCATCCTGCAATTCTGAAAACAATTCTGATTCAAGTCCAGCCAATTCCCTGGATTCAGGTCAGAGTGTGTAGTAAATTTTGTTTTTCAGGAAGGATTGAAATTAACTTAAGGATGATAGCTTTTCAATAAGTTATTTAGGAAATAGGGATGTTTGAGAAATGTTTGCTTATCATTTTGAGTTTGGCATTATGAAGGAAAGCCATGGCATCCCACAAACTGTCCCTTGATCACTATAAAGACATGTGACTCTGGGGTGGGTGACCCATGGGTCTGACGCTCTAGCAGAGCTGTTCATGGACATCTGGAGCTCAAAGTATATCTAACATCTGCTATACTGATGTTTCAGGGTTTTTGCGACTTTTTCAGCTCAATCTCTATAGTAAATCTTACTGTACAAGAAAGCCGGCTTGAGGTAAGGAACTTACGGGGCTTTCCATTTTATATCCCTTTTAAGAGAGCGTTTGTCTGCATCACAGAGTCACATAAAGAGTCTTTATCTCTTTCCTGAGGCCTAGTGCCCTGAACACCGTAGATATTCATACACAAAGAGTGATGCTGAATCACATACCTACACCCTGAAAATTCTTATAACCGTGAAATGACAAAAGGTAGTAGGATTTTGATGCCAATTTCAGTTTTTCAGATGAGAACCTTTAACACCCCCTTAGGTTATAATTCATTGAAAATAAAATCTACATTTCCTGAATCTTCATCTTTATCTGTAAATATTTTTAATCTTTTCTATTAATGGTAAAATGTAAATGTAAGGTATCTCCTGGCTTTTTGCATGATTAGCATTATGTTTCTTGGGGACTTAATTTTCTTCTTTATAATATTTCACTAATGTTTGATTAGGAATTATTCAAACCAGAGATTTCACCAATTTGGTTCTATATTTTTTGTCCTATTGATGTAGCTTTGAATCTAAGAATTGAAGCATCTTTCATCTTTTTATCCATTTATTTACCTTTCAGCAGTATTAAACTGCCTCCCATGCACCATTTATTGTGATAGATGCTAAGGAAGAAATATGAACAGCACATGGATTCTGTTTTTGAGGAGCTCACAGTTTCGTGGGAAAGGGCATAGACAGAGGGGAAATTATTATAAGAAAGAAGATGTACGACCAGGCACGGTGGCTCATGCCTATAATCCTAGCACTTTGGGAGACTGAGGTGGGAGGATCACTTGAGGCCAGGAGTTCCAGACCAGCCTGAGCAAGAGCAAGACTGGTCTCTACAAAACAAAGAAAAACTAGCCAGATGTGATGGCACATACCTGTAGTCCCAGCTACTTGGGAGGCTGAGGCAGAATGATCACTCGAGCCCAGGAGTTTGAGGTTGCAGTGAGCTACTATGATGCCACTGCTCTCTAGCCTGGTAGACAGAGCAAGATCCTATCTTTAAAAAAAAAAAAAGTATAAAGAAGGATGTGAAAAGGGGGCTTAACTCTGTTTGAAGGTGCCCAGGTAACATTCAGAAGGCAGATAGGAAACACAACCCCTGGTGTCCAAAGGGCCAGGGTCAGCCAGGAGCTGCAGTTGCTTTTCTAGGCTGAAAAACATGAGGCTTACTGAGAAGAATGAGGAGAAGGTGGGGGTGAAAGCCTGGACGATGAGAATGGGGTTTAGATGGGTCTTGATCCTATGGGTGGTGGGCAACCACTGAAGGACTATAAGTAATGGAACAGCGATATCAGGTATGTATGCAAAGTGAAGAGAAACTTGAAGCAGAAAGAGCTATAGTAGATGATATTGTTCAAATCCAGGCAAGAAATAATGAACTCCTGACATTGGATGAGAACAGTAGAAATGGAGAGAAGGAAAGGGTTTTGAGAGAATTCAAGGAGTTAGAAATCCAAGGATTTAGTGACTGCTTGCATGTGAGAGCTAGGGGCACCTAGGATGGAGTCCAGTTCTGATTTGAATTATTGCATATAGAATGTATAGGCAGAACAAAAGGAGGAGTGGGTTTATGGTGGAGGTAGGAAGAGAGATGAGAGATGTTCTCTGGTCAGACTGAGATTCAGGTGTTCATGGAACATCCAGGTGGAGCTGTCCAGGAGGCCATTTAATGGCTGGGTTTAGGTCTTAAATAGAGCAGATCTAGATATATAGATTTGGAAATCAACATTGCAAAGGTAGTAGTTACACACTAATTACCTTAATGAGTGCTATATTCCTGTCAGGGTCTGTGCCCATTCTTTCAAAATCAATTGAACTTTAAATTTATGTTATTTAAACAAAACCAACAATTTATGCCATTTTGGCATACAATTAGATAACATCTTTTTTTATGTGTTTCAGCGGACCCCGCCAGCATATTCACCTTATCTACAGTTGTTAAATAGTGAATTTAAATGAAGCCTCAATCAAAACTATGTTGGATATAACATTGTGTTTTGTTTGTTTTGTGCTAGAACATATGAATAGCTTTGAACTATATATGCACAAGAAAGAATGAGGAATAGAATATTTATATTTAGTCTCCCTGATGGTCAGGCTTAAAATCAATTAATTTTTGAAAGGACAAAGGATATATAGCCCAAATGAGAAGTGATCTTCTCAAGAGACAGCATCTGAGCTCTTTTCCATATCATTTTGTTATCTCCAGGATGCTACTGGCATTGTTTAAAGTCACTCATATGGGCGACAGTCCAGATCTTTAGGTCTCTGTTTTTTCTCTGTGAGATGTTTTCTTGTTTCTAAGAGTCTAGGAAATGCTTAATTAGTTATTGCTGTCGTTGGTGTTTTTAATCTGAAAATCATCTTTTACTCCTTTGTTTTCTCAAATCTTACCAAAAGTTTTGACCATTTCTTTTGTATTGTCATAGTCATTCCACAGAAATCCTTATGGATCCACTTTGACCTGAGAAAGGTTTCAAGTATGCAGACAGCAATGTCCCCCAAAGTGTGACTCTGGCCAACTTGACTCTGACAAATTAGTTAGAGATGCTGATTAAGTTACACGAGAACCATGATCTTGAGGGCCTTTGCTGATTTGTCATGTGGTTACTGGTCATTTTTCAAGGTCAACAGGCCGGGGGCAGTGCTAAGAGAAGCCATTATATTGTAGGTAACTTGGCTTTAGACAGAATGTTGACCTCTTGCCATTATAGGGGACACAGGGTGGAGCATAGCCCCTAATGCTTGGAAGTGTGATGATACCTCTAGGATGTCACAGCGGGAACCTCAATAGCTGTTCAATTAAAATCAGATGTTCCACCAGAGGCACATATCGCAACAAGCAAAAGGGCATGATCCTTTCACTTTGTGGAGCTAGAGAGTCTTACTCAGAAGAGAACCATATGGTTCTTACATAGAGGAGTTTGTTCTCTGACAAGATGAATGGTATTATTTTCTGGTTCCATAGTAAAATGTTCCTGATGGATTTTGTGTGATTATCTTATCTTTTGGTTACAGAATTGTCTCTAGCATCTCCGTATCCAGCCCTCTTCACCTTTTTTGCTGTGCTTCTGCTATAATTAAGTTTTGAAAGAGAAGAAAGAGTGTGGGAGTTTGCCCTTGTTAAAGACAGGTTAATTCTAGACATGGCTTTACATGTTGACATTTCCCAGTTAGCTCACAGCTCATAGTAGAATTCTGTTGAAACTCTGCCATGATATACTGCCAGCAAGTGGGAGTGGTGAAAAATACTAGGAAGGCTAGTGACGGCTAAAATAACACAAAATAGTACTGCTGTCATCACCTGTTTTGACAACACAGACCTTACCAAAAGCACAACAAGAAGACCCCTACATATTTGATAGTATTTTAAGGAGGAATAGTTAGCTTGCCTCATTCTGATCATTTTTAGGGTAAAAAAATAGTAAGTTTTTTTTTAAAGGAAATTAAATCTTCTTGTATTAAACAAGCTGGCCACTGGATGCTTTACCTACCCCCTTTATTTATTTTTATTTAAAATGCTTTGTCTCTTTTATTCCTTGCAGTTTGAAATTAACTTTCAGTTTCTTTCCTTCAGGGAAAATACAATCATTTAGTCCTTTAAAGTACTTGCTTTGTGTAATAGCCAAATTTTAGGGAAATATAAATTAAAACCACTTGCTGTGATTAAATCTGAAACTAACAAATACTCCCATGCATTCAAAATAACTACTTTTTTTTACTGACATGAATGTTTGGTGCAAGATATCCTATTTGTAAAATGTTTGCACTTGGCTCATCATTAAAGGTGTTTTCTTTCTTTTTCTCTGAAAAATACCAATTAGCCCTGATTATGTGTTGTCACTCACTTTATGCTCTTTCTCCAATGCAAAGAAAAAATAAACAAAACACAGAAGTTGGTCTTAAATATCAAAGATCAAACAAGATGAAGAAAAAAAATCCATTACCCTATGGACTCTTGGAAATTAAAATACAAAAGTCTCCTGAAACAGTACTGCTTTATGTAATGTTGCTGTGAAGCAGAGGCAAAAGCCTGTTTATATTAATCATCCTTTCCTGTAGCTTCCATTGGCAATCACTGCTGCATTTCAGCTGTAAGAGTTTACCTTACCAATGTTTTTTGTCACTGGGTAGTACTGGAAAATGTTCCACCCTGAATATACCAGACGGAGACTACACTGTCTCCTAAAGCACTGACAAATCATTTATTAATTTTCATTACGGTGATTAAAACCAGTCAGGTATAAGGGAATCTGGAGGCAAATTAAACACATATTTATTCTAAGCTGGAAGATTTCCTTAAAGTCTTCCTGATTAGAAAGTTTATATTCTTTTGCCCTTGTTCAACTCCTGATTTCAATGTATGTAGCATTTAGCTGTTAGGTAGATTTGAGTTGGAAAAGTTATTTGTTAAGGGAAATCTTTACATAACTACAATTGTACCATCTTATGATTTTTATTATACAACTTAGCAATATGCTGCATAATTACATATTGATTACATATTATAAAAATCTGATATTTTTTGAAGTCTTTTGATACTTAATAGAATATTCCTCAAGCTTTTACTTTGTTGCAATAATTCTGAATTTCCTTGCTTACCTGATTCTGAATTTCTATGTCTATCAAAGACATACCCATGTGGTGCTTTCCATTTATGTTTAAATATTTAACTTGGTATTTAATAAAATTAACACTTTATATTTGCTATGATTAATTAACTCTGATGACAATTTATAAAAGGTTCTTTTGACAATATATGATTTATCATAGGCTATGAAATCTCTTCACTCAGACTTAACCCCTATTTTTCTACAATTAATGGTGGAAAAGATTGTAAACACGTACTCAACTGCTTCTTATCCTTCAAAACTCAGTTCAGACATCACTACTTCTACCTCTACTTTAAGGAATTTTTTTCTTCCCAAGGTATATTTTGGATTTTGACTACCTAAATAATATGCAAGCTTATACTTTAGCTTTTGCATTAGGAATTTTCTTTTTATATCATTTTCTGGGCCTTAAACTCGTATTGAATAAGTTAATAATCTTTTGAAATGGAAGGGGGAAAAAGTGATTTCAAAATAATGAAAACAAAGTTCGCTACTTTTACCTCTCAATGAAAAGAACAAATTTTCTCAGCCAGGGCAGGTGAAAGGGCAGCCCAAGTGACCTGTTGCTGGGGAGATGAAGGAGAAAGATTGGAGGGAGGTTTCCTTCCACTCGGGAATTTATTCTTTCACTAAAGATGCTACAACAGCACAGAGAAAATATTTCTTGTTCTCAAAGTACTCACAGCCCAGCATGAGTGGGAGAGAATGAGAAGGTCGATGGGTGAGTAGAGAATCAGAATTCAATGTGATCCATTATAAGACAAAGAAGATGGGCACCTAACTTGACTCGGATAGTCCAGGTTTGGTCAAGTGCCAAAGGAAAAGAGGATTGAGCTAAGAATTTAAAGATAGACTTTAGCTGGTAAGAGGCTTAAATTCTTTGTAAGTCTAACATGTGGGCAAACTTTTATCCACTAAAACTAATTTTGTGCGTTAAACATTAATTTATGTTTGTGTGTTAATTTTTAAATGATTTATAGATTTATCTTAGATTATAGGCCATATCAGTTCAAATTGAAGCTAGGAATAGGTACTTTCTAAAATTTCAAAATATTAAGGGAGTACAAAAGGTTTAGGTTACATGGATCAATTTTGTAATGCTTGGGTCTTGGCTGTAGGTATGTTCATCACCCAAATGTTGATTATTGTATCCATTAAGTAGGTTTTTACCCCTACCCACCATCCTCTCTGCGCTGCTTGGTCTCTATTGAGTTTTATTTACCTCTGTACACATGTGTGCTCATCGGTTAGTTCCAGTTTAATAGTGAGTATATGTGGTGTTTGTTTTTCCATTCTTTAGATAATTCACTTAGGAGAATGGTCTCGAGTTCCATCCAGATTGTTGCAAAAGTATGAATTCATCTCTTTTTATGGCTGAGTAGTACTTCATGGTATACATATACCACATTTCATTAATCCACTCATGAATTGATGGGCACTTGGGTTAATTCCACATCTTTGAGATTGTGAATTGCGCTGCAGTAAATATTCGAGTGCAGATGTCCTTTTCAGGAAAAGTCTTTTTTCCTCTGGGTAGATACCCAATAGTGGGATAGCTGGATCAAATGGTAAGTCTACTTTTAGTTCTTTGAGGAATCTCCATACTGTTTTCCATAAGGGTTATACTAATTTTCAGTCCCACCGACCAGGTGTAAGCATTCTTCTCTCTCTGCATCCATGCCAGCATCTATTGTTTTGGGCTTTTTTAATAAAAGCCATTCTAAGTGGGGTTAAGGTGATATCTCATTGTGGCTTTAATTTGCATTTCCCTGATGATCAATGACTTTGACCATTTTTTCATGTTTATCCGTCATTTGTCTTTCTCCTTTTGAAAAGCTTCTGTTCATGTCTTTTGGCCACTTTTTAATAGGGATGTTTGGTTTTTTCTTAATGATTTGTTTGAATTCTCTGTAAATTCTAGATATTAGCCCTTTATTGGATATGTAGCTTGTGAATATCGTCTCCCATTCTGTAGGTTTTCTATTTGCTCTGTGGATTATTTCTTTGGCTGTGCAGAAGCTTTTTAGTTTAATCAAATCCCATTTATTAATTTTCGTTGTTGCCATGATTGCCATTGTGGTCTTAGTCATAAATTCTTTGTGTAGCCTGGTATCCAGAAGAGTTTTTCCTACATTTTCCTCTAGAAATATTCTGATTTCATGGAAATAGGCACTTTTTTTAATGAGACTGGCTATTCAGTAATGCCTTCAGTCAGATTCTGGGACCATATTGTCATAATCCGCTAGGATTTGCTTAGCACCTGCTGCTTGTATTGCAGCACCGAGTGCAGCAGAATGTAGAGGCAGAGCCTGGACTCTAGTTAGACCAACGTGGGCTTGGATTCAGGCTCTGCCACTTATCAGCTGTGACCTCACGCATGGTTTCTGGTACTTCCCCGTTTCTTTTGCAACTGTGTGGTTGTGAAAAACAAATATGTGTAGACTGCTTAGCATGGTTATTGTAATGTAGTATTTATGCAATAAATGTTAACTGTTTGGTGAATGATTGAATAGGTAAGTGACCATTATTGTCATAAATTCTTTGCAGGGAAACAGATCTAATTCTTTCTACAAATGGGTTCTTGTGATAAAACTGAATTTTCTTGACAATGGATAGGTTGTTAGTGTTTAATCCCCAGGATACATTTTGGATTTAAGGTAGAAATTTATAATAATAAGGATATTTAGAAGGCATTTTATTAATATAGATTTAAAAGAATAAGTAATTATAATAAGCAAATAAATGCTCTATAAATTATGTATATTTTTATGATCATTTAGGAAGCTAACTTCAGTTTAGCCTAGAAACTGGTTAAGAACGTGGACTTCGGAGCCAAACTGGTTGGATTTGCTTTTGTTTTTCTAATGCTGTGTAACAAATCACCTCAAAATTTAGTAGCTTAAAATGGCAACTATTTTATCATCTCTCCTAATTCTGTAGGTTGCCTGGGCTCACATGGGCAGTTCTTCTGTTTGTCTTGATTGGAGTGCTTCATAGTGTGACAATCAGATAGTGGCTGAGGCTGCAGTGGCTAAGAGGACTTCTTCACGTGGCTAGCAATTGGTGCCAACCGTTGGCTGGGCCTGGAGTGCCTCAATTCCCCTCCATGAGGCCTCTGCTTATGACTTGGGCTTTGTAGCACTTGGCACTGGGTTCCAAAAAGAAATGCACCACGAGGGCAACTGCCAAATGTGCAAGTGGCTTGTCAAGCTTCTGCTTATGTAACACACACTAATGTGCTATTGTCCAGAACAAGTCATGTGTTCAAACCTGGAGTCAATGCAGGAGGGCACTCCTACTCCACCAGAGCAGGAATATGGAGAGGTATGGTTACCTCCAAGGTAACAGTCTACTACAGGATGGGATCCCAGCTCTGCCCTTTAATAGCTGTGAGACCTTTGACAAGTTACTTCTCCTCCCTGTGCTCTAATAAGATAGAGAAAACATTGGTACTCTCTTTGGAGTGCTTTTGCAAATATTAAGTCAACAATGAGTTAATGAATTAATGAATTAACTAATTCAACTAATTAATTAATTAATTAATCCATGTAAAATACATATAACAGTTTCTGGTACATAAAAGCATGTAATGAAGTAAGCTAGTTTTAGTAATGGTAGTGATGATAGTAGTACTTATAGCAGTAATAATAAAATTATTAGTAGTAGCAGTGATAGTAGGAGTAATAGAAGAAATATCATCTTAAGAGTAGAATATCCATGCTTCATGGCAACTGCTAAGCTTTTAAAATCTATAGTATGATGATTATTAGAAAACTAACTGGCTAGATTTAGTTTCTTTTTCTTTCCTTTTGATCATATTAAAAACTACTAAAATTTTCATCACAATTCAAGGGAATAGAAAACACACACTGAAAGATAGGTAAAATTCATTTACAGAAGCAAATCAGAATTTACAAAATACAATAAAAAGATCTTTGATTTAAAGAATTAATTTAAAAAGCTCTTCCTGGTTTGGTTAAGAATTTAACAGATCATTAACTACTTGACTGTTCAATGAAGAAATGACTGTAATTCCAAAATAAGCCACTAATGAATGCTTAGCACTTTCGTGATATTTCCAGGAGAGTACCACAAATAGAAGCTAAGAAATGATTGCTATCTTTAGAGATACTTCCTGGAATCAAAAACTTCTACTCAATTCCCCTAGGTAATAACCTCAGAATTATTTCTCAATTCCCACATCAACTTCTAAATATCTTTCTGATTAATCCCTTTCTCTCCATCCCCACCACCACCTCCAATTTCAGGCACTAATTTTTTCTTACCAAAGTTAATTTTGTAAAACCTCCTAGCTGGGCTCACAACTTTCTGCACTCTAATTCTGCTGCCAGAGTTCTCTCTTTGAAAATGCAGATGAGGTCCTACCACACCGTATCTCATCTCCTGTCACTTTGCACTTTGATGCCTTCCTTTTATTAATACATTCCTGTAAAGTCCAAACTGCTCACCATGACACTGAAAACCCTCTAGACTTTGGTACTTCTTAGACACTAAGTATAGAGGTTATTAAATGAAAGAATGACCCAAGTTGGAGCTGTCATAATCTAAAATAAATAAATGGGACCTGATCAAACTAAAAAGCTTCCGCACAGCCAAAGAAACTGTCATGAGAGCAAACAGAGAACCTACAGAATGGGAGAAAATTTTTGCATGCTACACATCGAGTGAATCTTAGTGTCCCTCCACCCAGGGTGCTCTCCCAGTTTTCCTCAGTGGTGTAAATAGCGCTATCTTTCACCTTGGTACCTGTGCCCAAAATTTTGGAATGATTCTCTGGCTTCTTTCTGGTTTTGTTGTTGTTGTTGTTGTCATCTTGGTTTTGGTATTTTTGCTTTTCTTTGTTTCTGGTAAAATTCACTTACAGCCAAGTGTAGTGGTCTTAAGTGTTAAATCTAATATGCTTTGACACATGCATACGCCTGTGTAACCAGCACCTCAGTCAGGACATAGAATATCTCCATCATCCCAGAAAGCTCTGTCATCTCCCCTTCCAGGACCTTGTTTTGTTTTTCAAATGTTAAGCCAGTCTTGTAGTCCTGGAATAAATTACACTTAATCATGGTTATTACCTTTTTCTATATCACTGGTTTGGACTTGCTAATATTTTTGGTAAGGATTGTGACAGGCTGATTAATGGTCCCCAAATATGCCCACGTCCTAATCCCTGGAGCCTGTGAATGTCACCTTCTATGGCAAAAGGGACTTTGCAGATGTGATTATATTAAAGATCTTGAGAAGGAGAGACGATCCTGGCTTACCCAGGCGGGCCGTGAATGTCTTCACAAGTGTCTTTCTCAGACGGGGACGGGGAGACCTGGCTGCAGGAGAAGCAGGTGCTATGACGACTGAAGCAAGATGCTACCCAGCTGGGCAGCTTTGAAGACGGATGGGCAAGCGCAGAAGCTCTAGAAGCTGGAAGAGGAAAGGAAACTGACTGTCCCTGCTACCCTTGTGGGAGTTTGGTCCTGCCCACACCTTGGTTCCAGCCCAGTGGAACTGATTTCCAACTTCTAACTTCCAGAACTGTAAGAGAATAAATCTGTATTGTTTGAAGCCTCCAAGTTTGTGGCGACTTGTTACCACAGCAACAGAAAACAAGTACAAGGATTTCTGTGTCTAAATTCATGAGGAGTTTTGCTCTGTAGTTTTCTTTTCTTCGTTTCATGTCAAATCCTCAGATTTTGCATCAGGGTGAGTTTGGCTTTATAACACAAGTTAGAAAATGTTTCCTGTTCTTCTTTTTCTGAAAGAGTTTGTGTCAAATTAGTGTTATTTCTTCCTTAACTGTTTGATAGAATTTACCAGTGAACCCATCCTGACCTAGAGTCTTCCTTGTGGAGAGATTTTTAAATTATAAATACAATTTCTTTAACAGACATAGAGCTGTTTAGATTTTCTACTTCTCAATGAGTCAGCTTTGGTAAGGCATGATTTTAAAGGAATTTGTCCATTTTTGGCTAAGTTGTCAAATTTATTGGCATACAAGCACAGAAAGACAAATCTCGCATGTTCTCACTCACTTGCGGGAGCTTCAAAAACGTGGATCTGGAAAACAGAGAGTAGATTGTGCTTACCAGAGGCCAGGAGGGGGTGGGAGGGAGAGAGGGGGAGAAAAGAGTATAAATGTACTTACTACACTGATCTGTGCACTTAAGAATGATAAGAGTGGTAAATTTTGTATGTGTATTTTACCTCAAAATTATTTTAATGTATTGGAATAAAGTTGTTCATACTATTTCCCTTTTTATCCTTTAAATGTCTACAGGATGTACAGTGCTATTTGCTTTTTCATTTCTGATAGTGGTAAATATTATATTTTCATTATAATTCAGTTCACTTTTTTTAATTTCCCCTCATGACTTTTTTCCTTTGACCCACAGATATTGGCTACTTAGAAGTATGTTAATTTCCAAGACATGGGGATAGTCTAGTTGTTTCTTTAATTCCTAAATAAATTCTATTGTTATCACATTCCATAAGATTCAATCTCTTGAAATGTATTGAGGCTATTTTATGGTCTAGTAGGCTGGCCCATCTCCATAAGCATTTCATACTCACTTAGGAAGAACATGCGTTTTGCAGGCTGCCCAGGCTTCAGTCCAGGTCTGCTACTTACTAGCCGTGTGAGTTACACATATAACTTCTCCAACCTCAGTTTCCCTACCTGTAAAACAAAAATAAATGACAGTATTATTAATCTAAAAAAGTTGTGAGACAATTGCAAAGTTGTGGAAACAACCCAAGTGCTCATCAATACACGAGTGGATTAATAAAATGTGGTATATGTATACCATGGAGTACTATTCAGCTATAAGAAGCAATGGTGATATAGCACCTCTTGTATTTTCTTGGATAGAGCTGAAACCCGTTCTACTAAGTGAAGTATCCCAAGAATGGATGGACAGGCACCACATGTACTCACCAGCCAATTGCTATTAGCTGATCAACGGCTAAGTGGACACATAGGAACAACATTTATCGGGTGTCGGGCAGACGGGAGGGGGGAGGGAGGGGATGGGTATATACATACATAATGAGTGCGATGTGCACCGTCTGAGGGATGGTCAGGCTTGAGGCTCTGACAGAAGGGGGGAGGGGGGCAAGGGAAATGTACGTAACCTTAACATTTGTACCCCCATAATATGCTGAAATAAAAAAAAAAGAAGTCTAGAGGTAGGCTTCATAGATCTGAATTAGTGGCTTAATGTGTCAAGGGCCCAGGTGCTTTCCATCTTTCCACTCTTGGGATCAATATCAGCTTCATCCTAAACTAATCCTTGAGGATGAATGCTAAGTAGCAGTTAACTGCTGCTTGCTTCTTCATTCCTGTCCAGTGAGGGAGAAAGAAGTTTCATGAGATTCTCTCTTAAGAGTGAGGTAATACTTTCATAGATGCCTCCAGTGTCCTTCGTTTCTGTTCTCATTACCTCTTTCAGAACCAGTCACTTACCCAAGGATGGAATTACCAACAGGTCAGGCTCTTTACTGTTGCAGCAGATGGAGTCAGCTTCCCCTGAGTCATGTGGGCTCTGAGGGGAATAGTAGATAGCTGAATAAAATTGGAGTTCTCTTAGAAGGAAGGCTTTGGTTTCTGGATTGAGAATAACATATCCTCTATAATTCTCAATAAAAATTTGTTGAATTCATATTGTTTACATGTATTGTCAGGTATATGTTCAGCACTAATCAGTAGACAAAATGAAATAGAAATGATCCTGACCTTCAGATAATTAAGGTTAGTGAGAAAGTCAGACAAGTTAACAGAATATTAAAATTTTTAGATTTTTAAAATTTTAAAAAAATCAATTGATTAAAATAATTTAATCCAAAAGAAGGCAGAAAGAGAGAAAAGGAGAAACAAAGAACAGATGAGACAAAAAGCTAATAGCAAGCCAACAGATTTAAACCTGCCCACATCAGTAATCACATTAAAGGTAAATGGTCTGAGCACCCCAATTAAAAGGAAGAGATTATCAGATTGGATGAAACAGCAAAGCTCAATTATATGCTGCCTCCAAGAAACACACCTTGAAATGAAAGACACACATAATTTAAAAGTAAAAGAATGGAAAAAGATATGCCATGTTAGCATTAATCAAAGGAAGGGTAGAGTAACTACATTGGTACCAGATAAAGTAGATTTAAGAACATAGACTATTACTAAGGATAAAGAAGGTCATTTCATAATGATAAAAGGGTCAATGAAAAAGAATACATAACGTTTCTAAATTTTTATGTACCTAGTAACCGAGCTTCAAAATTCACAAAACAAAAACTGACTTAACTGCAAGGACAAACAATCCACAATCATCATTATTGATTATCCGTGTCCTTCTTTCAGTAATTGATAGATGCAGATAATTAACAAGGGTGTAGAATACTTAAACAATGTTATTGACCAATTTGATCTAATTGCATTTTTGGAACATTCAACCAGCAACACAATACATTTTCTTTTTGTAAGAATACATGAAACATTTATCAAGATAGACCATATTCTAGGCTATAAAATAAATTTCAGTAAAGTACAAGCATTCAAGTCATACAAAGTATGTTTTCTGATCACAGTGAAAATAAATTAGAAATCAATAAAGAAAGATATCTAGAAAATCTCTAAATATTTGGAAATTAAACAACATGATTCTAAATAATCTGTGGGTCAAAGTAGAAATCAAAAGAGATATGGGAAAGTATTTTGTGTTGAGTGAGAATGAAAATACAATATATCAGAATTGTGGGATGCCACTAAAGCATTGCATAGAAATTTATAGCATTAAACACCTATTAGAAAAGAGGGAAGGTCTCAAATCAGTGGTATCAACTTCATTTTAAGAAATTAGAAAAAGAAGAGCAAATTAAAGCCAAAGTAAGCAGAAGAGATAAAATAAAGATCAGAGCAGGAGTCAATGAAGTGAAAAACAGAAAAACAAAAGAAAACCCAAAATATGAATCTTTTGAGAAGATTAATAAAATTATTAAACCTCTAGCCAGGCAGATCAGGAATAAAAGAGAGAAGGTAAACATTACCAATATCAGAAACAAAAGAGATAACATCATTACAGATTCTACAGATACTAAAGGATAATGAACAGTATGAACAGTTTTATGTCCATAATTTAGATGAAATATGGATAGAAACTATATATAATACATACTGTTATATATACAAAACAGGAAACTATATAAAAATATATACACTGTGTATGTAACAGCAGGGTGGGGTTTATCTCGGGAGTACAAGTTTGCTTTAACATAGAAAAGTCAGGCAATATAAGTAAATGGATGGTGGTAGGTGGTGGGAAGTAGATTTCTCACTGTCAGATAGGGGAGTTAAGCAAGGAAGGAAAACTGAATGAACTCTGTGGTATTGGAATAGAATCAGAGATACCAGTATGAACTCATGTTTAGCCTAATATAGATAGATAGATAGATAGCTACAGAAACAATTACAGATATGTCCGTATACATGAGTTAGTATATACACACAAATTTCCTAGCTCTGACTGCTGAGAGGATCTAGAAGAAGTGATGACATCCCAAAAGCAGTGAGCACATCCAGTCCCGGATCTTGGTTACTAAATACCATTCTCCAATAAAACTCCTTGGAGAAACGGTTGATTCTATAGCTGAAGTATGGAAAATTTTAGATGAGCCTAGAGAAACTAGTGCCAGAAACAAGGAAGTGCTCAAAAAAACCAGAAGGGTGGGGGCATGTCAATGGCTTAAGCTGAAACAGTTTGAGCAAGAAAATAAATAATATAGTATGGGATTATAACTCAGAGTGTAAAATAAACATACATTAGTCCATAGATTAAAAAGATTGTATAAATACATGGGCAAGAAAACACAAATCTTCCTTACAGAAAAATTCCAAGTAGTATATGTGGATTCCTCCTTCTGCAGGAAATGGAGCTTAATCCTCTCAACTCCTAGTGGGAGTTGAACTTCGTGACTTGCTTCTAAAGAATAAAATATGGCCCAGGGGTGGGGAACCTACAGCCTTGGGGCCACATGTGACCTTCTGGACCCTGGAACACATACTAAGTTTGGATTTGGTTGAGGGGCTGCACTCAGGGATCTGGAGGGTCACATGTGGCCTTGAGGCCACAGGTTTCCCACCCCTGGAAGGAGAAGCTTGGCAAACACTGTCTTAACCAAACGACTAAGGTTAACATTACTAGTGATTAGCCAAGCGAGGTGCTTCACACCTGTAATCCTAGCACTCTGGGAGGCTGAGGTGGGAGGATCACTTGAGCTCAGGAGTTCGAGACCAGCCTGAGCAAGAGTGAGACCCTGTCACTAATACAAAAAATTAGCTGGGCGTGGTGGTCTGTGCCTGTAGTCTCAGCTACTCGGGAGGCTGAGACAAGAGGATTGCTTGAGCCCAGGAGTTTGAGGTTGTGGTGAATTAGGTTGATGGCCACGGCACTGTAGCCCAAGCTACAGAGTGTGAATCTGTCTCTAAAAAAAACCAAAAACAAAAACAAAAAACATTACTAGTGATAAGTCGTGTTGATAACATGTACCTTCATGATAGGTAATGAAAAGGGAAATTTACCTCTGTTTTATTCCGAAAGTAGACCCACACGTACGTGGTCAACTGATTTTCAACAAAAGTATAAAGGCAATTAGTGGAGAAAGGATGGCTTTTTCAACAAATGGTGCTGGAACAATTGGATATCCATATGCAAAAGAATTCTATCCATATTTCATACACTATACAAAAATTATTACAAAATATACTGTAGATTTAAAAGTAAAATAGAAAGTCATTAAACTTTTGCAAGAAAACAGGGAAAAATCTTTGTGACTTTGGGTGAGGCAAAAATTTCTTAGACATGATACCAAAAACATAGGCAGAGACCCAATTTGCAAATAAGGTTGCATTCCCAGGTACTGGGGGTTAGAACTTCAACATATATTTGGAGGGGACACAGTTTAACCTACAACAAATGTAATGGTTCCCGATTTACGGTTGCTTTCATGTTTAATACAGTTCATGCTTTCATGTTTAAACTGAGAATCTCTGTATGCACTTAGTACTTTTCACATACTGCATAAGAAATGTATCTTCTGAATTTATGTTGACTCTTTTCAAATGTGTTGATGCTGTGATTAATAAAACACACATTCATCTGAAAATATTAAGAATTCATTTTAGCTTTTTGGCATTTATTCAATTTTTGGATAGTGCACCTATAACTGCTCTTACGTAGATCCCTGAGTTTTGTTGGTTTTTTTTTTACTTTTTACTTTTAACAGAAATAGGGAGAGAATCTCTCTCACACTTTGTCACTTGGGCACCAAAGTAATGTTACCCTACCAGGGGTGGGAACCCTGCAGCCTCAAGCCATATGTGACCTTCCAGATCCCTAAGTGCCGCATCTTAACCAAATGCAAACTTCAAAGAACAAATCCCTTTATTAAAAAGATATGTGTGTAAAATTTGGATTCGGTCAAAAGGCTGCATGTGGCCCTCAAGGCCACAGGTTTCAGCTCCTTCAGCTTCTGATGCTGTCTTTCCCTAAAGGTTAGGCGTAAGTCCATTGAATTAAGCTAGGAGACCAACGTATCCTCTCTTTTCTGTTTACCTAGTACCCACACAAACTCCTCTTATCTCTAGTTCAAACTCCCATCTGGATTCCTTACTATAAATGAATTCATCCTAAGGACAAAATTAAGGGGGAGTGTAGAACTTGAGTTACAAGGATATTTGTCACAACATTGTTTATTATGCTGAAAACCTGAACCCAGTCTAAATATTTACAGAAGGGAACTGGTTAAATTAATTAAATTAAGAATTATTTTAGAGCTGTGTTTTACACATCTTTGTCTTATATGGAAGTTCATTATATTAATATAAAATAAATAAAAACCAAACAGCTCTTATGTATGCGAAGTCCAGAGCCCCATCCAGAGTTCACTCTTGCTCTGTGAACTCCTAGGATTTTATGGAGCACAGTTTACAGCCAGTGCTGTAGTGAGATATTTAATGTTGTAAAAATAAATTGATGTTTATTAAATTGAAGCTATCAAACAATATATCAAGTATGCTTTAAATTTTATAAAAAGAAATTTTATACATTATATACAGACATCTATCTGTATATTGAGAAAAGATAGGGGAATATATGCATCAAAATGCTGGGTATTGAGATTATGGGTGAATTTTTTTTTCTATATTGTCGTTTTAGTTTTTGAAATTTTGTACGTGTGTTTCTTTGGGAAAAGAGACGTTCTTCATATTAAAAAGGTAGAGAGAACCCTTGGTTTTAGGAAACTTTACATTTTAGAAAGATAATAGCCTCATTCTTCAATCCCTTGAAAGAGAAAATTTATTTTGAAAATGTTATAAAGGTGCTGTTGTTCCAGGTACTTGGGAAGCTGAGGCAGGAGGATTGCTTAAGCCTAGGAGTTTGAATCTAGCTTGGGCAACATAGCAAGACCTCATCTCTAAAATAATGAAAAATAAAAAAAAAATTAGTAACAGTAATTACTTTCTTTCTACAGAATACTGTTTTTATGGATGGACTAGATTTTTTCTTTAATAAAAAGTATAACCAAACTGAAAATACACTTGTGATTTAAAGTGATACATGAAAATTTAAATTTTGAGAATTCTTTTATATCATGGAATGCTCTATATTTATTTGAAAGATTAAAATATTTGACATCATTTTATATTTTAATTTTATATTTTAATAAAATTCTCAAGCTCAGATTGAAAAGTAGATGCTGTATGTTGGAACTTATCTCTGGTACTTTAGTGGTAAAGGTAAAAGTTAACTAAGACTTTCTACTTTTTCAGAAGCACAGTTGTGTCTTTTGGCAAATTTGCAGAAAGCAGGTTGTCCCAACAAACTTTGCTTAACTATTTTTCTCACTTTAGTTTACAGAATTTGAACATTGAATCATAACGTATTTTATGTAAAATTTTGGTAGGAAAAATGCCCATCTTTGATTAAGAGGACTTTTTTCCCCTTCTCTTATTTGTATTATTTTTACCAACATATTCTTAAATAGGGAGATGTGAAATGGGATTAAGATTTAAGTCTTTATCAAATAAAAGTCATGCATTGTCTCTGTTTTATAAGTCATGAGATCATTTTGTAGAGTCCAGTTTATTGCTTACATTTGTTTAATGATAATATCTCTTTCAGAAGCATGGATTTGATGGTTTGAGTGGTATTTAATGGGATGAAGATACTTAAGTATTTTGAGGGCCTCATAGTTTTTTTTCTGGCAGTTGTTTTTACCTGGTTTTCTGAAGGGAATTGAATCTAAAAAGAAACTGTGTAAGATAATAGTGATACTCATGATGGCAAAGGAAAGTTATTTAGTAACCTTCTAGGAAGTATTCACAAAGGTGATAATTTTCCAGATTATCAATAATGAAATAAAAGCCTTTAATAAGCTGTTCTATTAATTGTGAACTACTTTTCCCAGTTCAGCAACAATTAATATTCAGTCTTATAATAGTTCTTGCAGAGGGAATGAAAGTAATTTAGAAAAAATGTACTATTTGATTTGTCAAAGTGTGTCCAGGAAGTAAGATTGATCCTTCCTTACTAAGGGCCTATTGCGTGTTTAAGTTCTTCAGTAAGAGTGGTAGTATACTAAGCTGTATTTAAGAAGTTAAATTGAGATCTTACATTACATTCTAGTGAATCATTTTTGGATTTTACACCAGAACTGAGCTCCTTGATCCTTGTCATTCTGTGGTTTGTATTGCAAGGTCCAGAGGTTTAAAACTAATAACACCATGAAAAATTCTCCATGAGTCATTCTGTCAGCTGTAGCTTCTGCTCTTGAGTCCTGATGATACAACTAATGTTTTATTGCCAGCTCTGCTAACCACTTTTCATGCTTTGGATCTATATACTAATAAAAAAGTACATCTCTAAGGCTAGTGCAGGTAATGTTCAGACTCTTCTTTTTATTGCCAATTCCTAATTTTTAGTTCTTTTAATGACTCTAAGCTAGAGCAGTTATAAATTGTAAGTGGTGAAAGGATTTATGACTGGTGTTTCCCCCACCCCCCCTTGGGATCATTTACTACTTTTGGTTCTATGAATCTTACTGTCCAAAGAACTAAAGATTCAATTAACAGTTCAGCTGGAGTCAGCACTATGTGCTAAATCCCTATACTTAAGAGCTGCTTTGTATTGCAGACAAATGCCCTTGTAGCTGTTTTGATTATTATTTTGTCAAAAATAATATAATACTAGAGCAGGCTGATTCAGATTCATATTGGTTTCAAATTTTAAGTATTATGCTTTAGGCCATCTAAGTTATTTTGTGGAACTAGATAAATGAAAAACTTGATTTATATGCAGCTCACAGACTGCCTTAATCACTCTTGACATATTGAAGGAGATGAGGATATAATGGACTTTTTTGCTAATAAGTGGTGGGAATGGTCAACACATTTTCACTAGGTTTGAAAAAAAATAACTGACCCTGCATGCTAGGAAAATTGAAAGTTTAGATTGTAACCTGTTCTTTTTTCTTACTTTATAGCATCTGAGAAGTTTGTTAGCTTGAGTATTGATGTTAATTTTAGATAACATAACTTAGTTAAATTTGTGGTTTCATTACTGGCTTTGAATTATGCATTTCTATGCATTTTACTGAGCTAAAAACCTCTTTGAATAGTCTTTAAGTTTATCCTTTTTTCTTTTTCTTCTTCTTTTACTTTTTCTCCTCTCCTCTCCCCTTCTCTCCCTCTCCTTTGTCCCCCCTTTCCTCCTCCCCTCTCTTCTCTTCATCTTGCTGTTACCTTGCCTAGGCTAGAGTGCAGTGGCTTGGTTATAGCTTACTACAGCCTTGAACTCCTGGGCTCAAGTGATCTTCCTGCTTTAGCCTCTCCAGTATCTAGGACCTCAAGTATGTGCCATCACACTCAGCTAACTTTTTTTTTAATTAAAAAAATTTTTTTTTTTTTTGGAGAAATGGGGTCTGACTATATTGCCTAGGCTGGTATCAAACTCCTGGCCTCAAGTGATCCTCCTGTCTCAGCCTCCCAAAGTGCTAGCTATGGTGCTCAGCCTGTTTTTTCTTTTCTACTTAATTTGAATCCACACCACTAATGTTCAGATTTTATTTTTGTTCTTCTTAATAGCTAATAATAGTTACTATTTGCTAGGTAGTGCTTCTCATTTCCTAATTTAATCCTTAAAACAAATTTGTGAGGTAGATACTAGTACTATCTCTGTTTTACAGATGATGCTTAAGAGAGGGTAAGCAACTTCCCCCAAGTTCAAACACCTGTTAAATTGTGAAACTAGACTATGAACTAGACTGTTATATTTGTTTCTGAGGAGTCCTCTGGTCCCAAGGCCTTGAAATTATGTGGAATTTGTCATTAACTATAACAATCAATAATTTACTATTCCCATCCCACCCACCCTGCCCATTTCTAATTTGGAATAGTATATTTTCTGCACTGATGTTTATCATCATTTTATGAGGGTTGAGCCTTAGAGTTTTCTTAATTATTATCTAATTTGCGGTGTTCTTATTCTTTGTCTAGTAACTTTTCTCACTGGAGTGGATTCCAATCAAATGGTGCTGTATTTCATTTATTCCAACGTGCAGGGACTCCCTCCCCCCATATCTTAACATCACTAAAATGAGGGTATATCTACCAATGAGATTCTTGATAATTCTGAATTTAGAAACTAACATTGTTTGACTGTTAATAAAATCTTGACTACTATCCAATGAAGGTAAAATTCCCTTAACCTTCTCTCCTTCATTTTAATTATCCCTTATTGAGAAGAACCACTTAGAGTCTCAAATTTCCTATCATAACTAAAACCGGAGGAAAAAAATCGAATGCCTTGGAGGAGAGAGAGAAGGGTAAGAATTAAGGTTTGAGTGTGATATCCCTATTTCTTTTCATATGGTTTCAGAACATTTCTCACTAGAATATTGTCAAAGGCTAGCTCTTTTCTCACCAAAATCAATAAAAGAAAAATATGATTTCTAGTAGACTATTATAATCAAATATGCTATAAGACAAGACTTTGGGGATCCTTTGCATTTTTTGTAAATCCAGAAGAAATTCTGTTTCACAATCCTAAAGGATTATTTGTATATGTGTGTATGTTTATTAGAATAGATAAACCTGGCTAAAATGGAAGTCCTACTCTAATATACGTTATTTATTGGTTAAAGTTATTTAATTACCAAGTCATCTTTCCCTCTATAGTGTAATAACATATCGGGAGGGGTATGAAAATAGAAAATTTGGGGAGGCCTCTGAATATTGCTACATAGGGCTTAAATATTAGAGCTCAGAACTGACAAGGAAAAGATATTCTGAGTCAAGTGAATAAATATATTCTGAATATTAAAAACCCTTGGTTAGAATTTCTGGGATACAATTGTGTTTAATATAGGAAATCAAAAATAAGGGCAATGAGTCACCTTATCCCAGTGACTCAAATTCCTGATAACTGTTTCCTTTATTCATCGTGGGTCTTTATATTGGGACTTTGACTTTGTCTGATATCTAGAAAAATACATGCAAATATAAATATACACAAATATATTCATTGTTAGCTAAATGTCCAAGTCATCACTATGATATTTTCAAAAGTCAAAGTTTTATTAGATACCTCTCACATATGTCAACATGCATACATAAATATATAACCAAATATTTACATAAATATCTAACCAAAGGAGGCTGTCATGATTTCATGATTAGACTACACAGTGGACAGGGACTTGAAAATAAAGGTTTCTGTCCACTAGAATTTGTGTCATCAGACTAATGTTGAACTGATTTATTGCCTAGAACATGACTACCTTTTGACCTTCAGACCTTTCTACAGCAATTGATGGTAGATTATCTTCTTTTCCTTGGCCTCTGGGACAGCCCTTTCTGATTCAATCTTAATCTCCTTCGTTGGCTGCCACCTCCATTCTCAGTCATGCAGATGCTAGTTTCCCCCCAGGATTTTAACCTTGGCATTTTCTCTTCTTTACTTGCTATTGTAAATTTCAGTGACCATCAATAGGTTGACTCAAATCTGTAACTCTAACTCAGGCTTTTCTTTGAGATTCTGGCTTCCTATTTCTAACTCTCTGATTATATATCTATCTCAATATTCAGCATGTGATAGTGATTTTACGAAACTGTGAGATTATTGTGGTAATTTTCTTAGCTGAATTAGAAGGAACCAGTGAAATAGCCAGGAAGGATCTTGACATTATTTTTTATTTGTATTTTATATATATGTATATAATATATCTATACACACATGTACACATATGTACTTACATATTTGTTTTAGCAGATAGTTTAAAGTGGGATTCATTGATTATAGAAAAATATTATGACTAATTTTTATTTGAAAACTTCATCTGTGCTTTATGAATGTAGTAAGTAGATTATGATAAGCAAGTTGACTGTGGGGGTGATCCTTGTTCATTCCATTTTTGTCCTCCTCTTTCCCCTCCTTTTTCATTACCTTATAAGAGAAAAAGAGCTCAGGAAACTGGTTTACAATCAGTAGTCAGTGAACTTCCAGGATTCTTCGCCAGAATCCTCCTGAATGTTGCAGTCCCTGATACAAGCAGCATTGTTTGGGGTTAGGATTTTTTATAATAGCTACTAGGCAGAGTGGCTAAGGTTGATAATTGCAGTTGTTATCCTTTGTAGAAACTCAGTTGGGAATCCTTTCTGATGATGTTTATATTTATTTGTAAATTTAAAACTGTATTCCTATTCCCTTCCACTCTTACCCCAACACATCTGGACAGACTGTTTAGGAACTCCTGTTTTTGAAGATTTGGTAGTCTTTTGTAAAATCAGTTTGTTCTCTAGAGCGGTGTGCTCTCTAGAGCGGTGTGCTCCAGAACCCCCTGTACTTGTTATCACTGACTGTTACGAGTTAACATGCCATCATTTTTTAAGGAAGGTTTTTAGATTCTTTGTTTTCTTCTGTGGATTAATTTAGATTTAAATATGAGTAAAAGGGAGTTATAATTACACTTATATTTTAGAGATATTTTTGAACTAAACTACCTCCACGACAAATAAAATATTAGGTTATTCAAGTATCGTTGTTTTTTTTCTTACTATCTTTACTAATAGCCATTTTTAAAACTCCAATTTTACAGATATTCTTAATAAAGCACTGTTCTTATTACCTAGACTAAATAATCTTTACATAAAATGCCATAGGTTGAAATAATCTAAAAAGGACAGATATCAAATGAAGAATAGGAGGGAGGATATTTGAGACCACTTTCCTAAACTTAGATTAGCATTTATGTATCGTATCAAATCCTTACCACAAATCTTCCAATAATATTTCTTTAATGGAAAGACCAAGAGGAAATGGCTGTAGTTCTTTCAGATTACAGAATCCCCAGCAAAACAAAACAAAGCAGAAAAAAGTACCCTTTGTTTTCTACTTTTGGAACATATTTTTGGTAACTGATAGTACTCCAATGGTAATTTTTTTCTAGATTTCTTTTGTTGTTGTTATTCTTAGGTAAGGAATGAATAGATTTCTGTTATTAAAGCTAAACATAAATAATTGAGCATTATGATGACACAATAGTATAATAATCAGCATGTAAATATTTGGAGAAGTGGGGAGAAGTGATGGGCGGGAAGGAACTTTCCTTGCTAGGGAGACAGTGAGTATAATATTTTAATGGTAAAATATTTCTCTTTGCCTTAATTTTTAAAAATCTGTATAATGAAAATAGTATCTCTTCATAGAGTTATTTTTTGAGAATTAGGTGAGATAATACATGTGAAAAGTTTAGTATAGTGCACATAGCATTTAATAAACTCTAAACAAGTTTAGCAGTTGCTGTCATTATTTGGATTTTTAAAAAGAGCAGTCATAGTCAGGTATAGCTGATGGTAAATGTGTGTATAATTTAAGATTTAACAAAGTTAGTTAAGATATTTTAAAATGATGTCCAACTTCTTATTCTTCGTGTTTGTTAAATCTTGTTTGGGAAAGTTAGCATAAGATTTAAATCTCTTATTCTGATTTAGTAGAATGAATAAATTTAACAGTAATCTTGTAAGTGAAATAACTGTATCTGTCCTTTTTTTCCCCCTTTGTTTCAGGTTTCCCCTCAAAAAACCTATAAGGTAAGTCGTTCATTTGCAATCTTACTAAAGTTTAGGTTAAATTTTAATTAGAAACATTTCTTTGAAATTATGGTAGGTTTTTGTAGTTTTTGAGAACCACATTTAAACCGCATTTAAATAGTTCACAATTTCAAAGTGATTTATAAATTTAAAGTATGAAAGGTGTTCTATATTTTTTTCTTGAAAGACAACATTGTTTTGATAATATTTTCAAAGTTTTTAATGTAAGCATTTTAATAGTTCACATTGCTACTTAAGGTCACTCCCTATGAAGAAATTTGATTTTATAATCTGTTTGTGATTTGAATTGCGAGTATCCTGGGAGGTGAAAATGGATTGCTAGGTTTTGATGTGTTTTATCACTTGTGTGACTGTAACTGCCTTTAGTTAATGAACTTTGACACTGGTTTAGTTTTAATTACTAAAGAAAAAAATCTAAAATGTTCAAATATGTCTGTGTCTATATCCATATTTATATATTTATTTCTAGGGGTTAAATGCCTCTTTCTTAGTACTTGTGCTTCAGCATTTCTTCTCTCTCTAATCTTAATTGTCACAAATGTTATTTAAAATGTAGGTGGTATGTGATTCCTCATTATTATAGTACTTTTATCATTTTTGTGACAGCATAGTCCAGAATGCCAATGCTAACTTTGACATTTCAATTGATAAGTAGTATATTATAGTTGTGGTCTAGCCATTATTTGATCAGTATAATGGGCTAGGCCAGAGAAGAAATGATGATTCTAGTGTCATTGGGCCTGAAGATAGTTGGCTAAGACTTCTGTGGCTAGAACTATGTGGGCAGGCTTAAAGTGACGCTTGCCTAAGGTTTTTATTTTGTTTTTTTTGAAAACTGTTCTCATAATGCTGTATTTTGAATGTGACTATGGTATATGTAGGGTTGGAAAATGTGTTTAATTCCTTTTAGGCAGTGTTTTCTTGTCTGTTAAATGGAAATTATAGTATTGACCTGTGAAAACCACTAAAAAATGTAAGCGTTATTTCTAAGACTAAAATAGACTTTAATATTGAATACTATTTTTATTTTTTTAAGTACTTTTTATGATCAAGTAAATAGATGATATCACCAAAACTTCTTGAAAAATATAAATTAGACAGGTTTATGACATTATGTAAGATAAACTGATTTCCTCGTTTCTTTTTGTAAGACATATTTTTGGGGTTTTTAAATTAAGTTTGTAATCTCATGAGTTTTTATGGTAATGAATCCTTGATTGCTTTGATTTAATTTAGGCATGGAAGTATTTTGAACCGAGAGTCACCAACAGATAAGAAGCAGAAAGTTGAGCGCATTGCATCACATGATTTTGACCCCACAGGTAAAACATTATATATTTTTCCAAAGAATACTAAGAGTAGTGAAGTTCCAAATAATATAGCTTAAGCTACCTGAAACACTCAGGAGTAGTTGTTTGATCTGTTTCAGGACTCTTTCTTCCCTCCAGTTATGTCATATAGAGCCTTTGCATTCAGCAGGAGTACAAGCATTTTGAACTTTTGACACTATAGATTACACTATAGAAGCATCATTGTAGAGTGTATTTAAAAATAATGATAATTAAAATAATTACATGATAATTGGAGATTTTGATCAGACCTAGGGCTTAGTATTAAGATGAATCATGGTATGAGCAGTAGTGTGTCATAAAATCAAGGCTATAACAACTACAAATTTCTGTAGTCATTTAAAAATTCAATTGTGATCATGGAGAATTAGATAAATTGCAACTTCAAAAATAAATGATTGTCTCATTTTAGAGTAAACAAATGAATTAGAAGTCCCTTTTTCTTCAGTCAAAAAGTATTCTAAACTCAGAGGGCTATCTTTCAACCTAAGTAATGTAGATCTTCCTAGAGTTTCCATGTTAGCAGACTTTTAATTATTTATATTCTTAATTTTATGCATATAGATTGAATTCCTCTTATAAAATATAGGCTTTTTTCTTTTGCTTTCTCCTTGTAAACTTAGTATTGAATTTATGGAAATTATTTGGTAATTTTGCCTTTGTCATTTGAGGCTGATCTATGTTCTTTGTGTATGTACTGTTTTATTAAGTTGTATGTCCCTGTGACAAAACATAAAGTAAGTAAATACTAGAATCTAAAATATATAACATTATGCATCTATTTTGACATGTATTTATTTGGAAATATTTTAAATATTTAATAAAGAGTAATATGTCTTACGTATTTAATTAAGATGTTCCATACTTTTAGTATAAATTGCTCTTTTCTTTTGAAACAATATTATAAATATTATCTAGAAAGGGAAAACTAGCAATTAAATAGCTAATTATTTCCTACATCTTGGGTAGTAGGTAAAATGAAATCCCAATCATCAATTTAGGAGGCTTTAGTGATGGAAGTACATAATGTGTCACTTATGGATCTCCATGAAGAGAGAATTCTCTATTCTGACACCTTAAGTTGAAGCCATGGGTTTCAGAGGCTTTCATTTATATGATTAGTTATTGCTTTGCTAATGTCTTGCTAATAAGGGTCACAAGTTTCTGCCCTATATTCATAAAAATACTATGACCTTGTTAGATTTATTCCATACTGTTCATCTGTGATGTGCCCATCTCCAAAGACAGATGTAGCAAAGTGGTATACAGTGCTTCATAATGAGATTTTATAGCTTTTAGTGCTTTTGTCATCTCTACAATTATCAGATGATTTATTTTGTATACTATTCATGTGTTGTTTTGTTTGAATGTATTTTTATTGCACTGTCTTTTCTTCAGTAAATCTTTAAAATATGTCATTACCTGTGCTGTTCATGACTATTCTAAGTGCTATCATCTGTGATGTTCATACTTTGTGTTTGCACGATTTAACTTGATCATGATTCATCCTTTTATTCCCCATGAATTTTTCCCCTTCCATTGGTCTCCATATTTTCTATATCTCTCTCCTTTTCTCCCGCTCTTGTGCAGATAGCTCCTCCAAGAAGACAAAGTCTAGTTCAGAGGAGAGTAGATCCGAGATATATGGTAAGCTAATATAGCTAATTGAGCCTTGCCCTTTGGAGCTTGCTTCATGCTGTTTCTTTTTTCCTTTCTTTCTTTTTTTTTTTTTTTTTAATAATTGCAGCCTTTCTTATGTCTGCTCTGCATGGCATGATCTACTGCAGGGAAAGGGAGCCTGGGGTTTTAATGTGGCTGTGATGCGGAAGCTGAAGGTTGCTAGAAACTAACATTGTTAAGAATAGGCAACATTACCCATCTTCTCTTTCATCTTGTTTATGTCAGGAAAATGATTGTCTCTAATGTGTTTGGGTCAGGTTCCTCCAAATAACATGGATGGGCTTTAAATTCTTGTCATCTTCTTCCCATGTCTCATTTGCACAGTTTGGATTATGTAGAATTTAAGCAATGAAGTTTTTTCCTCTAAGTATAGTACTGGTGTAATTTAGATATATATTAACAGTTCTTTGGAATTTTTTCTTTCTCTTTTTTTTTTTTTGGAATTTTTATTTTTATTTTATTTTTAATTGCCTCATCATTTGGAAAAGTTGTTCTTGTATGATTTATCCATGATAGAAAAAATACATAAGTATTTTATTTTCATAGCTTGAAGAATTTGTCTATGCCTTTCAGAAATTTCCCTGAAACTTTTTGTGAATGGGAAAATTTTTAAATGGCACCTTAAAAAACAAGCTCAACCTTAGTGATCAAGTTTGCAACAGATGATTGAAACGCTAATATTTATAGACTGTGTCCTATAGTCCAAAGATAGAATAAACCGGGTTTGTGAAGTTTATACATATTTTGGCTTTTCTTATGCAGTTTTACCTGCCCTCTTCCCTTCTTTTGGCATCTAATTAGCTTTTTGAAAAAAAGTACATAGGAGAAGCACTGCCTGGAGCCAAGAATTTTAAAATAATCTCTGAAAGACTGATAAGTTATTTATTTTTAGGAAGATTACAAATTTGGCTTCAATGGAATATCAGGTTTTCTTTACTAGAGTCACAAGTCACAAGTGGATGTTTTCCCAGGTGCAAGTGTTTCCTAGCTTGACATACATGAGAGGGAAAAAATATATGGAATTTCCCCTCCCACCGTTTCAGACATTTGACAATTTACATCTATTGGTACTTCAGCCCCTAATATCATATACTTTTTTTTTTTTAAAAGATGGGGTCTTGATGTGTTTCCCAGGCTGGTCTTGACTCCTGGCCTCAAGCGATCCTCCCACCTTGGCCTCCCAAAATGCTGGGATTAGAGTTGTAAACCACCGTGTCCAGCCCTCAGATGCTTTTTAATATTCTGAAGTCTCAGTGTTTGATTCTAAACCATGTAGGGCTTCTATGTTATATAGATACATGTAGTTCTTTACTTGGTTTTTGTGACCAGTACTTTTTCTGTGTAGTTAACACCTTTTACAGTAGTTCAAAAGGAAATGTTGCTTGTGGCATTTCAGGTTTGTGCATTTTTCTTCCCTCCAAAGTATTTCATTCCTTATATGTAAGAAATACCTTCTTAATTCCTGGAGACTCTTTCTGTTCTATATAAAGAGCTTTGTATAGTTTATTCTCTCCTTAGGAATGAGAACATTATCCTTATAGCTCCATTCTTTTCTAGTAGCCTTTGCAGTGTTGTGTTTCATCTCCTTAACCATTTTCCTATATCTGTGGTATATATGCAGAAGCTTGCTGTGTGCTTTGGATGAAGACTAACAATTTAGGAATCTATGACTAGAAAAATTATACTAATTTTTTATTGTTTTACCAGTGATAGGAATATTAACACTAGTTCAGACTTGCCATTGGCTTGGTAGTAATAGAGACTTTTTAAGTGGTAATCGGGAAGTAAAGTATGGCTTCTCTGTGTTTTTGTTTCTTGAGAACCCTTGAGATACCTTTTTTGGAAGGAACCGAGCCCATGAGTCCTTAAAAAAGTGCTCATTCAGAGGGATGAGTTGATTGAACAGTGTTAGCATGCTAACATAAATCTCTTTGACGTTACAAATATTTTATTACCTGTGTGAATAGATTCTTTAGACTGTGTGCAGTTAGCATGGGTAAAAAAGACAGAGTCCAGGAAAGCTTGGAAATACTGGAATAAAACTGAATAGAGTCATAGCAACTGGTGTCATTCTGCTTTATTACATGATCTTGTTACAAGCTTACTTCAACATTTGAGATTATATGTTGTCTTCTCTTGGGGTAAAATTCATTAGCTGGGTATTTAACACAAATGCTAGTTATTCATTTACAAATTATTTATTTTAACTTTTCTTAGCCATTTTTAGAGCTAGTTTGTGAGATAGATTTACTTTGCTCATTTTAAAAGGAAACCAGGTGTTTGTTTTTTATTGATTTTTTTTAAGTTGCCAGTCAGTCAATATTTATTTCATTTACTCTTTCCCCCCACTCTGTACCTTTTGGAGTCTATTAACATGTATGCTGTGTTTTCTGAGCTGCAATTTTAATAATAACTTCATTTTCTGTTTCTCTTACTAATACTGTAAGGGAGAACTTTTGTGGGTTACTGTGGGAAATAAGAGATTCAGCAAGGGAATTTTGAGTTTAATCCTAACTTCTATCTTGGTGTCATGAAGAGATTCCCACTCATAGTATTATGTGCAAGAAAATAATCCATGTCTTCTTTTTTTTTGAGACAGAGTCTCACTCTGTTGCCCGGGTTAGAGTACCGTGGCGTCAGCCTAGCTCACAGCAACCTCAAACTCCTGGGCTCAGGTGATTCTCCTGCCTCAGCCTCCCAAATAGCTGGGACTACAGGCATGCGCCACCATGCCTGGCTGGCTAAGTTTTTCTGTGTATTTTTAGTTGGCCAATTAATTTCTTTCTATTTTTTTTTTTTTTTAGTAGAGATGGGATCTCGCTCTTGCTTAGGCTGATTTCAAACTTCTGACCTTGAGCGATCCGATCCGCCCGCCTCAGCCTCCCCAGGTGCTAGGATTACAGGCATGAGCCACCACGCCCAGCCAAGCCATGTCTTCTTAAAGCTGTCTTAGCATGCTTGGGCTGCCATAACAAAATACCATGGACTGTGTGGTTTAAACGATAGAAATTTATTTTCTCACAGTTCTGGAGGTTGGAAGTCCAAGATTAGGGTGCCATTGTGGTAGCTTTCTGGTGAAGGTTCTCTTGCTGGCTTGCAGAAGACTGCCTTCTTGCTTTCTTCTCACATGGTCTTTCCTCAGTGCATGGGTGGGGGGTGAGACAGAAAGCTCTCTGGTGTCTTTTATGATCCCATCATGAGGGTTCCACCCTCATGGCTTCATCTAACCCTAATTATCTCTAAAAAGGCCTCATCCCCCAATACCATCACATTGAGTGTTAGGGCTTCAATATATGAATTGGGAGATGGGATGGGGAACAGGGGGACAAACATTTAGTCCATAACAGCAGCAAACAGTTAGTACCTGAAATATCCTGGTTTGGATACTTCAGTGTAATTTTTAAAAATTTCTATCTTATTTGGTCTTCTCATGTCTTTAAAAAGAAAAGTTCTTGGTTTGATTCTTGCCCCCACCAAGTTGCTATTTCTGTTTTCTTTTTCAGCCTTGCAAAGAACATTCCACATGAACCTTGTGTATTGTCATAAACCATTCACTTCTTAACCTATTGTACTCTGACTTCTGAACTCATATTATCTTAAAGGTGAACCAAAACATCCTATTTGAAAATCCATTAACTTCTTTTTTCTTAGTTCTTGCCTTTCTTCTGAACCATTTGGTAACGCTAGTGTTTCTTTGGTTTCTATAATATTATATCAACCTAGTTCTTTTCTCTTTGTAGTTATTTTGTCTCTGTTTACTTGATTGCTTTTTCTGCTCTTGTCTTATGTGTGTAGGCGGGACCCAAGTTTCTGTCCCCAATCTTTCTTCTAGTCTCCAGTCTTATATTTTTAACTGTTTGCTGGATGCTTTCTTTTTAAGTGTTCCTCAGATTCAGGGTGATCAAACTGGAATTCATCATTGTTTCCTACAGCTAGAAATCAATCTTTCTCTCAATTTCCCTAATTTTTTAAAATTTCAGTAGATTTAGGGGGTACAGGTGGTTTTTTGTTACATAGATGATTATGTACAGTGGTGAAATAGGGGCTTTGGTGTACCCATCCCCTGAATAGTAGTGTACATTGTATCCAATAGGTAATTTTTATCCTTCCCCCCACTTCCTCTTCTGAGTCTTCAGTGTCCATTATACCACTGTGTATGACCATGTATACCCATGGTTTAGCTCCCATTTATAAGTGATAACATGTGGAATTTGTTCTTTGATTCCTGAGATACTTCACTTAGGATAATATCTCAATTTTCTATCCAAATTACTGCAAAAGACATAATTTCGTTCTTCTTTATGGCTGAATAGTATTTCATGATACCTATATAATAACATTTTCTTTATCCACTCATTAGTTGATGGGCACTTTGGTTGATTCATATCTTTGCAGTGGTGAATTGTGCTTCGATAAACATGAGTGTAGATGTCTTTCTGAAAAAATGACTTATTTTCCACCGGGTAGATACCCAGTAGTGGGATTGCAGGATGGAATGGTAGGTCTACTTTTAGTTCTTTGAGGAATCTCCATAGTGTTTTCCACAGAGGTTGTGCTAATTTATATTCCCACCACCAGTGTATAGGAGTTCCCTTTTTATTGTATTTGTGGTGCCAACATCTATTGATTTTTTTACTTTTTAGTAATGGCCATTCTGAAAGAGGCAAGGTGGTATCTCATTGTGATTTTAATTTGCATTTATCTGATGATTAGTGATGTTGAGCCTTTTTTCATATGTTTTTTGGCCATTTGTCCATCTTCTTTTGACAATGTCTGTTCATGTCTTTTGCCAGCTTTTTAATGGGGTTGTTTTTTTCTTGCTGATTTGTTTGAGTTCTTTGTAGATTCTTCAATTTCTCCATTTCCCTTATCCCCTGGAGTCAACTATTTGTCATGTTCCCCTGATTCTACCATCACAATACTTTTCATCTTTCACTCTTTGGTTTCATCCCCACTGCGTTGTCCAGTTTTTCATCATTTTGTTAGACTATTTTAATAGATTCATAACTTTCTTTTACTTTGATTTCACATTGATTCATTTCCTTTTCTTGATTTTACTATATTCTCCCTTGACCTGTCAGGTTAATATTACTAAAGTAGGGATTTGGTCATGTACTTGCTAGGAAAGTACAAATAGTTATTAAGATATGCCATAATTTGTTACCAATTTATCATTCTACCTTAATCTATTATTCACTTAAAGGTATCAGATTACCTTCCAAATTTTCATTTCCTGAATATGTCTTGGTATTCCCCTTTTGCTCATGCCATTCCTGTTGTCTTGAATGGTTTACCTCCTCTAACTGAGAATCCCACTCATCTTCCAAGGCACAATTCAAATACTGCCTTCTTCACAGGGCTTTCCTAGTTTTGCCCAACTACTTTTGTTGTTTTTAAACTTTGACATCTTGTTTTGTATTTAATTATTTGTATTTATATTCGTCTTTGTGTCTCCTATCATGCCTGACACATTGGAGGCACTTGTTAAGTGAGTTTTGAATGAATAAATGTTGAGATTGAGATGAATTACTTTAGTAGTAAGAATTGACAGAATGAGATGATCTTGACTTATCTTAATAGGATCTTTCTTCCCTTCTGAAAAACTTTAAGGTAACTTAAAGGAGAGACTTATTTCTGATAGTGGCCTAAAAGAATGAAATCAACATACTTGGAATTTAAGGCTCCTCTTGCTGGCAGGACTGTACATTTAGAATCAAGAAGCTTCTTAATCAAAGGATTATCTGAGGTCTTACTCATAAAACATGTATGTCTGGCACCAGCTTAAAAATGAGCTGTTTTTAGGAGGTTGCACATAGTCTTTCTACACACCCTTCCCTGAAGCTAATTCTTAAGAGGTTAGAGTTAAGAGAAGTTTGGTCATGAAATAAAATAAAAGGTAAGGAAAGACTAATGTGCTTTCTGCATACCTTAAAGTTTTCACTAAAGTAAATGTAGTATAAAAGGTTTAGCATATTGCCTTACATGTTTAACACTCCGTTCTCATTAATATGCTATCTATTACTATAGTTGTGGCCTTCTTTCAGGAATATATAGTGAAACTTGAGAGTACCTTCTTACTTTTTTCAGAATACTTTTTTATCGCTTCCTCCCCAACTCATCCAAAGTATTACAAAGACTTAATTTTTTTCACTTTCCAAATATGATCATTGCTAATTATCTATTGAGTAAGAAGCAGTCTTTTTATGTTAACTTTAAATGCCACATTGTTGTAACAGAAAAAATATGACCTTTGTTATGAAGAGGAAATAAAATTTGGAAAAGGATAGTATTTATATGAATTTGATAGAACATCATATGATGAGATGAAGCATGATATTGATTTGTCAGCTTCCAAGTGAAATATCATGATCCTTAAAAGATAGGAAATAAAGAAAAATTTCTTCGTAAGTAGAGGAGTTATTTTGGGGTGAGTGGGGAATTAAACTATTGCACTTGGAATTTTGGCAGGGCAGAAAGTTAATTAGTGTTCTTATAGAAGTATTTCTCTACTTTGCATAGTCTTTAGTTCAAGTCCACCCTAGGCAACATAGTAAAATTCTGTCTCTACAAAAGGTAAAAAATTAGCAGGGTGTGGTGATGCGGGCCTGTAGTCCCAGCTACTTGGGAGGCTGACGTGAGAGAATCACTTGAGCCCAGGAGTTCAAGGCTATAGTGAGCTATGTTCGCACCATTGCAGTTCAGCCTAGGCAACAGAGTAAGACCCTATCTCAAAAAGAATTTTCTTTATGTAAAATAAATTCAAATTTATTTAGTAACTAATTTTTGAACACCTATTATATGCCAGGCACTATGCTAACAGATAGGGATTCAAAGATAATAGGAGACTGTACCTGTTTTCTAGTTACAGTCCAGTACAAAAGAAAATTTGTAATACATTTTGATAAGTACAGTAATAGAGATATGCGTTTGTTTACCATTACTCTGTGTGTACTTGAAAATAAATACTTGTGAAAAAAATCTTCATATGGCACCAAGAATGATGGAAATGAAGAAGTATTACTGCAACTAAGTTTCAAGAAGTTTAAGCCTCTGTCTGTCTCCACACAAAGTGCTGGGGTATAGCTCATATCAAAGTGATTATGTGACCTTATGGAACTCATATTCAGAGATATACACATTTGTATTATAATTATGATTAATAATCATAATTATTACCAGATAATAAGGGATTTAGCAACAAAACCATGGACTTATATGTGTTGTAAAACCAGCCAAGGTAAAAATGATGAAAGCTATTTTTTTAAATTAATTTTGAATGTGGCTATTTTGGAGTTAGGAGTCCACTTTTCTCTTTTCCTTCTTCCATAACATATAGGGCCTATTATCTGTACCATACTCTGATTCTTAGACATTGTCATTCTTTTTCTATTTGTTTCACTATTGACCTTCCCTGCTAAGATTTTATGTTCTTTGAAAGTAGACTCCTAGTAGTTTTGTATTCTTTTTTTTTTTTTTTGAGACAGAGTCTTGCTCTGTTGCACTGGCTAGAGTGCCATGGTGTCAGCCTAGCTTACAGCAACTTCAAACTCCTGGGCTCAAGCGATCCTACTGCCTCAGCCTCCCAAGTAGCTGGGACTACAGCATGTGCCACCATGCCCAGCTAATTTTTTGTATATATTTTTAGTTCGGCCAATTTCTTTCTACTTTTTTAGAAAAGACGGGGTCTGGCTCTTGCTCAGGCTGTTCTCAAACTCCTGACCTCTAGCTATCCTCTTGCTTCTGCCTCCCAGAGTGCTAGAATTATAGGTGTGAGCCACCACGCCCAGCCTCTTAGTAGTTTTATATTCTTTACAGCACCTACAGACTCCAGTATTAAATAACTAGTATAGACAGATGGTTGGTGCAAATTTGCTAAAACAAAAGAAGTAGGGTTTTGTTTTGGTCAAAAAAGACATTTCAAAGATACGATAATTTAGCCAGTATTGCTGCTTTCAATGTTATAGAGGATGAAATTTAACCCTCTGTAGTAGTTTAAAACAGCTTCTGGTCTACAAGTAGAACATTTCTCTGAATAAGGAAAAACATTTCATTTGATTTTGAATAAGAGGGAAGATAATACATGTGAGCATTTGAGAGACTAGATTTACGAATTTTGAATGGTAAAATGGCTTAGTTTTCAGTTAATTATTACCAAAGATCTAAATGTATGTAGACAGCACAGATTGACAGGACAGAATAGCATTATTAGTTTGAATTTTATAGATTATGAATTGACTGCATGTGTGAGGTTTGTTTTCTTTTTATATTGGTCTGGTAATTCTTACATGTTAAAGTATATCAGTATCTCAGATTAGCAGGTAAACTTAGAATAATAAATATGGATAATATAGTGGAATTGGGAAGAAGAGAAAAATGAATAGGATGTGTCCTTTTCCTCTTTATCTTTTGTTTCTCATCTATTTTTGATGTAGAATTAAAAGGGAAGATTATCAGGCTGAAACTGTTATGAATTTGAGAAAATAGATTTGCAGTATTTGTGGGCAATACTAATATATTGTCCTAATCCAATTTGTCAGGACCCTAGGCATATTAGTAAAGTTGACTATACATGATGGTATTTTTTTTCCCTTGGTCACCTCCTTTTCTGAGCTTCTATCTGTCTCTAGATTCTTCTACTTCTCTGAATTTCATTAATTTATTAGCAATTTTTAAAAATGTCCTTCTGTGTCAGAATAAATGGCAAAACTCTGGGGTAAGATTGTAAACAAGGTACAGCCTCTGCACCCTTGGAACATAAAATTTAATGAGGGGATAAGAATAAATGCAAATTAATGTTCCTGATAATGTTAGGATAGGAATAAACAGAGGGTGTGGTAAGAGTTTATAAGAGGGGCACCTAACCCTCATCTGAATATTTAGGAAAAGCTTGTAAGAGGACATGATTCATTTCATTTTTTTTTTTTGACATGATTCATTTCTTAAGGATTTCTTATCTCTCCTCTGCTGAAGCTACCTATAACAAGAAGCCCTGCTCTTTAAAATTTCCCTTTCTCTTCCTTCACCATCCAAAACTAATTTCCTTACCTGTTAAAACAAAACTTAGACATAAATGCTGGTTGATCCTCTTAAAGATCATTTATTTGTGTTAATGATAGGAACTTATTAACATAAAAGTACTTGCAATTGATTTTTTAAGTGGGGTGTGGTGTGGAGATTTGCATATTTATTTTATTATATATAAATATATATATATGTATGTGTATATATATATACACACACACACACACACACACATATGGAGAGAGAGACAGGGAATCTTACTCTTTTGCCCTGGCTAGAGTGCAGTGGCAATGATCATAGCTCACTACAGCCTCAAATTCCTGGGCTCAAGTGATCTTCCTTCCTCAGCCTCCTGAGGAGCTGGCACTACAGGCATGAGCCACCACACCCAGCTAATTTTTTCTAGTTTTAGTAGAGATGGGGTCTTACTCTTGCTTAGGCTGTTCTTGAACTCCTGAGCTCAAGCAATCCTCCGTCCTTGGCCTCCCAGAGTGCTAGGATTACAGGCATGAGCCACCATACCCGGTCTTGTGATTGATTTTTAATGAGTGGTGTGGATAGATGAGAAAATCCAAGGTCGACCTCCCCCAAGCATAATAATTATAATTAACATTTATGAACCCTTATTCAAGTGAAATATGCAAACATAGCAAACTCTTTAACTCCAACTTATCTTTCATCTTTTGTAAGCACTTGAAAAAAAGCTTAAGAAGCCCAGTAGCTTAGCAACATAACATAACAACCCATATTAGAAACCTTTAATTCATTAGTTTTCTGCTTTTGTGAAGTGGGGTGGGAGAACTGGGAAGCGTGGGTATAGTATGAAAAAATACATGTTCAGTGTTATAATAGCCTTGATTTTTATTTTAAGGTTACAATATCTAATTAGTTTTAATATTTCAAATAACTGTACAGGAGATCATGAAATATTTATGTTTCCAAAAGTGAGCATGGATTTAAAAGATTCCTGTAAAATACTGCTCGTATCCTATTTTGAGGTTCTCTGATTTATTTAATTATGTGCTAGAAATCTATGAAGAATCCTTTTTTAGTTGATTTTATGTGTTTATACCTATCCTATTTTATAGTTTTCCTAATTACTTGAAGAAAGCAACATTGAAAAGGTTGAGTTTTAATGGGTTATTTCTCTTCTGCCCCCATTACAACTTACTGCTTTGTGGAAGTAGTGAATTTGTGAATTCAAATACTGTTTCGTATATAGAAATCACTAGAATTGAGGGGTAACACATTTTTAACGTTGAAAATCAACTTTTTTGAGGTAAAATTTACATAAAATAGGATGCACTAATTTTAAATATATATAGTTCATTGAGTTTTAACAAATGAAGATGTGTAGTCATGTAACCATTACCTTAATTAAGAAATAGATCATTTCCATTACTCCATAAAGTTTTTCATTTCTCTTTGCAGTTGTTCCCACCCCTCTTCCCCACTTCACTCCTACGCAGTTACTATTCTGCTTTTTGTTACTGTAGTTTAATTTTTCCTGTTCTCTGTTGGAATCATATAGTATATACTATCATTTGTATTTGGCTTCTTTTGCTTAGCATGATGTTTTTATGATTCATCCGTATTTGTTGTATGTGTGAAATAGTCTTTTTTTTCCCTTTTCTTCCTATGTAGTGTTTCGTTGTAAGCATATATCACAATTTGTTTATTTATTCATCTGTTGGTGGACATTTGAGTTCTTTCTACTTTTTGGGTTTTACGAACAAAACTGCTATTAACGTTTGTGTAACAGTCTTTATGTAGACATGAATTTTTATTTTTGTGGGAGTAAAATTCGTGGGTCATATGGCCTTTATAAGAAATTTCCAAACTGTTTACACACACCCATCAGCATCAATCTTTATTTTTAGCCGTTCTAGTTGGTAGATAATGGTATCTCACTGTGGTTTTAATTTGCATTTTTCTGATGACTGCAGATGTTAAGTACCTTTGCATGTGCTTATTGGCCATTGGTATATCTTTCTTTGTGATATGTTTATTTAAATCTTTTGCCCCCTTTAAAATTTGTCTTCTGTTATTGTAGAGTTGTTTTAAAAAAATACAATCTGGATAAAAGTCCTTTATCAGAGATTTGTATTGTGAATATTTTCTCTCAGTTTGTGGCTTGCCTTTTCATTTTCTTATGTATCTTTAGAAGAGTGGATGTTTTAAATTTGTGTCCAGTTTATCAGTTTTTTCTTTTATGGTTGGTGTGTTTTACACCCTAAGAGATCTGTGCCTACCCTAAGGTCTTGAAGATTTTCTCCTACGTTTTCTTCTGAAAAGTTTTAGTTTTTATGTTTAGGCTCATAATCTATTTTAAGTTAATTTTTGTGTAGGGTATGAGTTCAAGGTTCAGGGTTCATGTGTTCTGTACAGGGATCCAATTATTCTAGTCTTTCATCTGCCGTAGGCTAACATTTTCATGATGTGTTGTTATCAGCAAGAATATATACACATACACGGCATGTATGTATCAATATATATTTTTTCATTAATATGCAATCTTTAACATATTGTTTGGTTTGTACATCAGACTTATTTAAAAGATTGTGGCTGTTTGTATAAAAATCTTTATTTAGAAAAAAATTTCCTAAGCATTATTATTATATGTTTTATATAGTATTTTAGTGAAATGCTTAGATTCTGTAATGCTGAAAGTATGTGATAAGTCTCTGGCTGACACAGAGTTTCAGGATCTTCAGGTCTGTTCTATAATAAAACAGTCCTGGGTATTAATCAGGATTCTACTTTGGGTCATTTCATTCCTTTCGTTCTTCTTTCTCTCACCTTGCCTGGGCAGTTTTCATTTGCTATTTAACTAGAAGGAAAACAAATTCTCTTGTAGGAATCAGGTAAGTGTATGAAAAAGATAAAAGAATTGGTTGAGCTCACAGGTTCTTCCTTTATCTTTTTTCTACTTTTTCTCCTTTCTGTTTATTTTCTCCTATGAGCCAGGGTTTTTCTTGCCCCTGAACTCTTCCCTTTTCCTTTCCCTCTTAGGGGAATAGTTACAGGTACCCTGCAAGCACCTCCTTTCTTTTTGCAGTCTGTTTTCCTGAGTATATTTTCCTGAGAATAAGATTGGATTTCTCTAGAATTTTCCTTGGGATACTCCTACCCTAATGTCCCAAACATTTGATTTTCTTGGGTTAAACATCAGTTAGGGCACCAAGAACACAAGGCCATGGGGGAGGATTTTATATTAAAATAAATAGTATAGATGTTAATGGGCTTTCCTTCTGTTTCGTCTCTAATACTTCGTTTTTTCCAGTTTGCCATAGCTGTTTTTAATCTTGGAGCAATTCCACTCTCCCTGTTCAGTGATAAACCGGTATATGTAATTCTGATGTTCTTGTGTGTGTTTTGTTTATGGGGGTTAGTGCTCTTATTTCACATATGGAATTCATGTGCTATCTTGTGTTTCTCCTCAAAGACTACATGCTGTTCATTAATAGTATATAACTTTTTCTGTTTCCTCTTCCTTTTCTCTTTACCCTGTGGTTCTTGTGCAGGTCTTGTTCAGCGTTGTGTAATCATCCAGAAAGATGACAATGGATTTGGGCTGACCGTCAGCGGAGACAATCCAGTCTTCGTACAGTCTGTCAAAGAAGGCAAGGCATTTTAAAAAAAATTTTGTCACTCAGGAGCAAATAAAGTAAGAGTAGAAAAGCTTAAATAATGTCTTTTGCCCAGAATAATTGTAGATCGTATGAACTGTTGTACTAGATTTGTTTGTAGTGTCATAGTTGTAAGAATGAACTTATTCCCATTGATTTTCTTGATACTTTATTGAAAGAAAACAGTTTTTTTTATAGTTTTCAAAATCATATGACTCCTCATAACCCTTTATGTGTCATCACTGACAGAAGTTTCTGGAATTTCATTTTTTCATGGTATTAGCGATATTTTGGTAAAGATAAGATTACAGAGATAGGTATAGGCTCAAAAATAATCAATTCTTTCTCCCAAATGACACTAATACTGTCTATTGCTATAAGCAAGTAGTGAATATTTCCTTTAGTTGGGTGCTATAATTTGAGGTAGGTTTTTTAAATCCCCATTTTATAGGTTAAATTGAGGCTTACAGTAAAAAAAAAAAAAAAAGCAAACATAAAATTCGTTCCAAGGCCACGCAGTTATTGAGTGGCAGAGGCAGAATTTGAACCTAAATCTGTCTGACTTTATAGTCCATGTTTTTAACCACTGTGTTACACTGCCTCTCTTGTAAGAAGATTATCAGTAAATTCCAGTGAATTACATTTTAAGTAATTAATTTCTCATACAGATGGAGCAGCCATGCGGGCTGGAGTACAGACAGGTGATCGAATCATCAAGGTAAGCAAAGGACTATTATGGAATTTATGGTAGGATGTTTGGATTTTTATAAAAAGCATATATGATCTGTTGACTGTAAAAATTTCATTTTTTTTAAAATTAATATTACCCTTTACTGAAGGGCATAATAAAAGGCTGGAAAAAAATGGAGGAGTCATATGTGTTCTTGAGTAGGTGAATAAGTCACTGTTATAAAGATCATTTCTCTCCAAATCTGTTAACAAGAAATTCTCATCAAAGTACAGGTTGAGCATCCCTAATCTGAAATTTGAAATGCTCCAAAATCTGAAACTTTTTAGTGCTGACATGATGCTGCAAATGGAAAATTCCACGTGACCTCATGTGATGGATCATAGTCAAAACTTTGTTTCATTGGATGCAGTAGCACATGTGTATAGTCCCACTATTCAAAAGGCTCAGGTGGGAGAATCATTTGATGCTGCAGTTTGAGAAGTTTGAGGCTGTAGTATACTATGATCACTACTGAATAGCCACTGCTACTGAAGCCTGGGCAACATAATGAGACCTCAATTCTTAAAAAACAAAAATAAAAAACTTTGTTTCATGCACAAAATTGTGAAAAATATTGCATAAAATTGCCTTCAGCCTATGTGTATAAAGTGATTATGAAACATAATGAATTTCATGTTTAAACTTTGATCTTATCCCCAAGATACACAAGTATTCCAAAATTCATATAAGGGATACTCAACCTGTATATGAATGGAAATGGAGTGGCGAATGTCAGTCTTACTGTTCTTCCAGATGAACTTTAAAAGGTATAAGAATAGCTAAAGAAGAAAGTGGGTTATGTATATGGGTATGTATAAGAGGAGATGGTATGGATTAATTTAAAGTATGTAACTCTAGTTTGGATATAGACTTCCAAGTGGAACACAATCCAGAGTCCAGAAACAGGCCTTAAATTCTGATCAGTGTATAAAGAATAGGTTAGTCAGTAACTATTCCTGAAACAGTTGACTAATTTGATCACTTAAAATCAAATTGTTATATAGGAAAAGATACCATGAATGTACTTTACAAATAATAATTTGGAAGAAATATTTGAAACTCATCACAGAACATTATATCCTTAATTGTAAAGAGTACTTTTAAATTATTAAGAAAAGAAAATATTTTAATAGAAAAGTTGGCAAAGAATTTTATCAGGCAGTTCCCCAAAGTAGTTGAAATAAATAACATATTAATGAGACTATGTGCAAGCTTGCTGATAACAAAGAAGTAGAAATTAAAATGATAGGTGAAAATATATTTGGTTGTCAGAAAATTTAAAGATAGATAATACACATTTGGCATAGTTTGGGTATGGTAAAATGGCTACTCTCATAAGCTTTTTGTGAGTATAAATTAGGTAAAATCTATTTGGATGTAAATTTGTGAATATGTATCAAAAGCCTTTAAGAAAGCATATAAACTTTGACCAGCAATTTTGCTTTTAGGAACTTATCTAAGGAAATAAATGTATGAATATAAAATGATATGTGTACAGGGAAATTGGTTTTGGCTTTATCACATTGAAAACTTATGACCAATCTAAATGTGCATAATCTATGGACTAAAAAAATAAATTACATTTCATCTGAAGCTTTAAAAAAGAATGGATTAGGTCTTATGTGTCCTTATATTGAAAGATAGCCACAATACAATGTTTGTTTATTTTTTCAGGAAAAAGGGTAGTTGCAATGTATATGTATATGTGTCTGTTTATCTGGTGTGTGTATATTAGAAAAGCATCTCCAGCATTAAATGTCATAGTTTTTTTTCTTTTTTTTTCGAGACAGAGTCTCACTCTGTTGCCTGGGCTAGAGTGCCATGGTGTTAGCCTAGCTCACAGCAACCTCAAACTCCCAGGCTCAAGAGATCCTTCTGCCTCGGCCTCCCGAGTAGCTGGGACTACAGGCATGCACCACCATGCCCGGCTAATTTTTTCTATATATTTGTAGTTGACCAATTAATTTCTTTCTATTTTTTTAATAGAGATGGGGTCTCGCTCTTGCTCAGCCTGGTTTTGAACTCCTGACCTTGAGCGATCCACCCGTCTGGGCCTCCCAAAGTGCTAGGATTACAGGCGTGAGCCACTGTGCCCGGCCTAAATGTCATAGTTAACAGTGATTATCTCAGGGGCCATGATGAGTATACTTTTACTTCTGTTTTATGTACTGATGTATTTGAACTCTAAAGTAGTATTACTTGTATCGAGAACAAAATAAAATTATTGTTGAATTCACATTTGATATTTTTGCCTTCATTTGTTTGGCTAGGTGGAGAATTTGGATAACATTTCCTGCATTTAGTTTGTCTGAAAATTAATTTTCTTTGTAAAGATTAGGTCATGTTTGAAAAACTAAAAATAAATTGAGAATTACTGTGGAAATATTATTTTTTCATCTTTTTTAATTTATTATTTTGACCAGTGAGTGAATTTGTAATTAAAAGCAAAGGGATCTTTTCTATTTTCAAGGGTCTTTCGGTGTGAAGGATTTGTAAATCTGTCTCATGGTATGTTTTGTTATTTGTCATGAATAAGTTGTAATGTCTTTTAAGTCAAGCCCTTGTTTTGTGTTTAAGTTCATTTTACAGAATAGTGGTAAAAGTGAATATTAAACCAAATATATGTGTGTGTGTGTGTGTGTGTGTGTTTATATATTTTTAATGTAACCCTGTTTATATTATGTTATATTATGATTGGTTATATTATGTATGATAATTTCTGAAGTCAGTTTATCTGTTGTCTAAATAGAATGTATTTGACATGTACTATTTTCATTTTCTTACAGGTGAACGGGACTCTGGTGACTCATTCAAACCATTTAGAGGTGGTGAAGCTAATCAAATGTAGGTGAATGTTATTCTCAGTTTTAATTGTTTCCTGAAACCCTTAAAGCAAGGTTCAGCCAACATTTTCTGTAATAGGCCAATTAGGAAATATTTTAGGCTTTGTGGGCCATGTGGTCTACTACTAGACTCTGTCATTGTGACATAAAAGCAGTCTAAGACAATACATAAATGAATGGGTATGGCTGTGTTTCAGGAAAACGTTATTTACCAAAACAGTCTATGGGCCTGATTTAGCCCCTTGGCTAGAGTTTGCTGAGCCCAGCAATGGAGGAAAGTCTGAGGTGAAAACTCTTAATTTGCTAATAACTATCTTTTGTCAACTTCCTTTATATGGTTGATTATATTGCCCTTGTCATTCCTGGTAATACTGCGTATTGATACATGAAAGAAATGCATGAGTTACCTGAGAGGGAGCAAGTTAAGAAATCAGACACTATAGCTAAATGAACTGCAATAGAACTTTAAAAATCATCTAACACAATCACTTTCTCTGAGATAAGTAAAGGATTATATAATCCAGGGTAGCATTCTTCTCTTGGAAATCTTTAGGATTAAGAATTTATGATCTTCAGGTTTGGGTGAGTGACCCACTTGAGTTTAGATCCCTGTGGAGAAACAGAGGCTTAGAATGATAGTAGTCCACAACTACCCTCCTGTCACCACAGGTTACCACAGCTCCTCTAAGCTGGCAATGAGGCATGGGCAGGCCAGACCCTAGCTGCTCACAGGGCCTCAGTTTTCATATCTGCACAGGTAGAAGGAAGGGTTCAGTGGCTCTGTGAGCTTTGCTTGCAAGTGGTGATGGAGGACCTCTTCTGAATCTCTGAGTTGGGTAAAGTCCAGACACTGTATCTTCCCCTTCAGTTTCACTTTGTTGTTACACTTTAACTGCACCTGCTTTCCAAAAGAGATTTTGTATTTTCTTTTCTTTTTTTTTTTTTGAGACAGAGTCTCACTCTGTTGCCCAGGCTAGAGTGCTGTGGTGTCACCCTAGCTCACAGCAACCTCAAACTCCTGGGCTCAAGCAATCCTCCTACCTCAGCCTACCGAGTATCTGGGACTACAGGCATGTGCCACCATGCCCGGCTGATTTTTTCTATATATTTTTAGCTGTCCAAGTAATTTCTTTCTATTTTCAGTAGAGTCTTGCTCTTGCTCAGGCTGGTCTGGAGCTCCTGACCTTGGACGATCCTCCTGCCTCAGCCTCCTAGAGTGTTAGGATTACAGGCATGAGCCATTGCGCACGGCCTGTATTTTCTTTCTTTCTTTCTTCTTTTTTTTTTTTGAGACAGAGTCTCACTCTGTTGCCCAGGCTAGAGTGAGTGCCATGGCATCAGCCTAGCTCACAACAACCTCAAACTCCTGGGCTCAAGCAATCCTACTGCCTCAGCCTCCCGAGTAGCTGGGACTACAGGCATGCACCACCATGCCTGGCTAATTTTTTTTTCTATATATTTTTAGTTGGCCAATTAATTTCTTTCTTTTTATGATAGAGACAAGGTCTCACTCTTGCTCAGGCTAGTTTCGAACTCCTGACCTTGAGCGATCCTCCCGCTTCGGCCTCCCAGAGTGCTAGGATTACAGGCGTGAGCCACCACGCCCGGCCTATGGCCTGTATTTTCTAATTGCTTCATTTATTTAATGGAAAATACCATGGCAATTATAGCAGAAATAAAGAAAAAAGGAAGTCACATGAATATGTTGTATATGGCTTTTATAATTTGAGGTATGTTCTCTCTATGCCCATCTTGTTAAGAGTTTTTTAACATAAGAGGGTGCTGAATTTTGTTGAATGCTTTTTCTGCATCTATCGAGATGGTCATATGATCTTTGTTTTTGCTTCTGTGTATGTGGTGAATCACATTTATGGATTTACCTATGTTGAACCATCCTTGCATCCCCAGGATGAAGCCCACTTGGTCATGGTGGATTATTTTGATGTCTGCTGAATTCGGTTTGCTAGAATTTTATTGAGGATTTTTGCATCTATATTCATAAGGGATATTGGTCTATAGTTTTCTTTTTTTGTTGTATTCTTTCCTGGCTGTAGTATCAAGTATGAGTTGGGGAGGATTCCTTCCTTCTTGATGTTATGAAATAATTTCTGCAGTATGGGTAACAATTCTTTGTAGGTCTGATAAAATTCGGCTATGAAACCATTTGGTCTGGGGGGTTTTTTGTTGGAAGATTTTTTATTGCTGCTTCAATTTTGTTGCTTGTAATTGGCCTGTTTAGGAGTTGTATTTCTACCTGATTGAGCCTTGGGAGGTTATGTGTTTCCAGGAGTTTGTCCATTTCCTCAATGTTTTAGAGTTTATGTCCATAGAGATTTTCATACTATTCACAGATGATATTTTGTATTTCTGTGGTATCAGTTATAATATCTCCTTTTTGATTTCTGATTGATCTTATTTGGGTCCTTCTTTTCTATTTCTGGTTAATCTAGAGAGAGGTCTACCAATTTTTTTTACCTTTTCAAAGAAACAACTCTTTGTTTCATTAATCTTCTGTATTATTTTTTTGTTTTCGATTTCATTTTGTTCTGTTCTCACCTTAATTATTTCTTTTCTTCTGCTGGGTTTGGGATTGGTTTGCTCTTCCTTTTCTAGTTCCTTGAGATGATTCATTAAATTGTTGATTTGTGATCTTTCTGTCTTTTTGATGTAGGCATTTACAGCTATGAATTTTCTTCTTAGGACTACTTTTGCTGAATCCCACAAATGTGGGATTGATAACTTGTATCCCCTTTGTCATATAATTTGAGGAATCTTTAGATTTGCACCTTAATGTTCTCTTTGACCCAATAATCATTCAGCCATAGGTTGTTTAATTTCCATGACTTTGTGTAGAATTGAGTATTTTGGTTAGAAATGATTTCTAACTTTATTCCACTATGGTCTGAGAAGAAACATGATATGATTTCTAATTTTCTGAATTTGTTGAGACATGTTTTGTGGCCTAGGATGTGATCAATCTTAGAGAATGTCCCATGTGCTTATGAGAAGAATGTATATTCAGTTGTTTTGAAGTAGAGTTTTCTGTAAATGTCTGTTAGGCATATTTGCTCAAGAGTCCCATTTAAGTCCAGTGTTTGTTTATTTTCTGCTTGGAGGATCTGTCCATTTTTGTCATTGGAGTGTTGAAATCCCCAGCAATTATGGTGTTGGTGTTTATCACTTTGTTTATATTTAGTAGGGTTTGCTTTATGAATCTGGGTGCACCTGTATTGGGTGCGTAAATATTTAGAATTATTATGTCTTTTTGATGAATTGCTCCCTTTACCATTATATAATGATCGTATTTGTCTTTCTTTGCTATTGTTCTTTTGAAGTCTGTGTTATCTGATACAAGAATGGCTACACCCACTTTCTTTTGATTTCCATTTGTTTAGAATATTTTTTTCCATCCCTTCCCCTTGAGTCTGAGTGAGTCCTTGTGAGTTAGATATGTTTCCTTGAGACAGCAGATACTTGCCTTGTATTTTTTACTCCATTCAGCCAGTCTATGTCTTTTGAGTGGGGAATTCAAGCCGTTTTGGTTTCTTAAAAGAATTGGTAAGTGGGATGCATTTCTGTTCATCCTGTTGGGCAGAACCTTATTGCTTTGTTTTATAACTTGAGCCATTATTTTATGTGGGCTCTGAATTTTAGCTTTTGGGTGATTTTACACTGGTAGGTTTCTATCATGCTGATCGATATGTAATGCAGATCTCAGTACTTCCTGAAGGGCGGGTCTAGTCTGACAAATTCCCTCAGTGTTTGTTCATCTGAAAAAGTCTTTATCTCTCCCTCATAAGAAACTTAGTTTTGCAGAATACAAAGCCATATATGACAAAACCCACAGTCAACATCATACTAAATGGGGAAAAGTTGAAAGCATTCCCACTCAGAACTGGAACAAGACAAGGATGCTCACTGTCACAACTTCTATTCAACTTAGTGCTGGAAGTCCTAGTCAGAACAGTCAGGCAAGAGAAGGAAATTAAGGGTATCCAGATGGGGATGGAAGAGGTCAAACTATCACTCTTTGCTGATAAGATCTTATATCTAGAAAACCCCAAAGATTCCACCAAAAGACTTCTGAAATTGATAAATAAATTCAGCAAAGTCTTAGGCTACAAAATCAATGTACACAAATCAGTAGCATTCCTGTACAACCAGCAACAGTCAAGCTGAGAATCAAATCAAAGAGTCAGTATCTTTCACAATAGCAACAAAGAAAGAAAATACCTAGGAATATATTTAACCAAGGAGATGAAAGATCTCTACAAAGAGAACTATGAATTACTGAGGACGGAAATAGCAGATGATGTAAACAAATGGAAAAACATATCATGCTCATGGATCTGCAGAATCAACTTTGTTAAACATCCATACTGCCCAAAGTGCTTTACAGATTCAATGCTATACCCATGAAAATACCAATGTCATTTTTTTGCAAATCTAGAAAAAATAATTGTATGCTTCGTTTGGAACCAGAAAAGAGCTGAATAGCCAAAGCAGCCTTAAGCAAAAAGAGAATATCTGGAGGCATCACTTATACCAGACTTTATACTACAAGGCTATAGTAACCAAAATGGCATGGTACTGTCACAAAAATAGAGGCATAGATCAATGGATCAGAATAGAGAACCCAGGTATAAAACCACCCACATACTGCCATCTGACATTTGGCAAGGTAAACAGCAGTATACACTGGGGAAAAGAATCCCTATCCAATGAATGGTGCTGGGAAAATTGGATAGCCACATGTAGAACATTGAAACAGGATCCATATCTCTCACCGCTCTCAAAAATTAATTCAAGATAGATAACAGACTTAAATCTATGACATGAAAACATAAGACTTCCAGAAGAAAATGTTGGAAAAACTATTCTAGTTATTGGCCTAGGCAAAGAATATGTGAAGAAGACCCTAAGGGCAATTACAACAACAACAAAAATGAATAAATGGGACTTGATTAAATACAAAAGCTTCTGCACAGCCAAGAAAACAGTCAATAGAGCAAATAGACAACCTACAGAATGGGAGAAAATGTTCGCATGCTGTGTATCCGATAAAGGGCTAATAACCAGAATCCACAAAGAACTGAAGCAAATCAGCAAGAAAAAAATCAAACAACCTCATTAAAAAGTAGGTAAAAGACATGAACAGAAGCTTTTTGACAGAAGATAGAGTAATGGCCAAGAAACATGAAAAAATGGTGAACATTACTAATTATCAGAGAAATGCAAATCAAAACCATAGTGAGATATCTCTTAACTCCAGTTGAGAATGCCTTTTATCAAAAAGTCCCAAAACAGTAGGTGCTGGTGTGGATATGGAGAGAAAGGAACACTTATACACTGTTGATGGGAGTGTAAACTAGTGCAAACTCTGTGGAAAATAATATGGAGATTGCTCAAAGAACTAAAAGTGGACCTACCGTGTGATCCATCAATCCCGCTACTGGATATTTACCCAAAGGAAAAAAAGTCATTTTATCAAAAAGACATCTGTTCTAGAATGTTTATTGCAGCACAGTTCACAGTCGTAAAGCTGTGGAATCAACCCAAGTGCCCAGCAGTTCATGAGTGGATTAATAAAATGTGGTATATGTATACTCTGGGGTAATACTCAGCCATAAAAAATGAATTAATACCTTCCGCAAAATCTAAATGGAACAGTAGACCATCCTCCTAAGTGAAGTATCACAAGAATGGAAAAACAAACACCACATGTACTCCCTATTAAATTGGAACTAACCAATCAGCACTCGTGTAGGGTTGGAAGTAAAACTCGATGGAAATGATGTAGGTGGCACAGGAGAGAAGGGGATTAATGAAATCATACCTAACAGGTACAGTGTACACTATCTGGGCAATAGGCATACATATAACTTTGACTCAAGCAGTACAAAAGCAATCCATCCATGTAACCAAAACATTTGTACCCCTGTAATATTCTGAAATTAAAAAAAAAAAAGTAGAAATTACGCCCCTCCAAAAAAAACGAAAGTCACATGAGAGTCCCATCATCTAAAACATAAATTCCTTTTTCTTTGTTCTGGCCTGGTTTAGGCCTTATATATTTGTTATTATATCTCTTAAAACAGTGGTCTCCAACCTTTTCGGCAGCAGGGACCGTTTTCATGGAAGACGGTTTTTCCACAGACCAGTGGTGGGTTGGGGAAAGGTTTTGGAATGATTCAAGCACATTACATTTATTGTGCACTTTATTATTATTATTATTACATTGTAATGAAATAATTATACAACTCACCATAGGTTGGGGACCCCTGCCTTAAAGGGAAAAAAATGAGGCAGCTTAAACTAAATGCAATAAACAAAAAGAATTTATGATTTTCTACATCAGATTATTCTATAGTAAAGTAGATTACAAATGAGAGATAGTTGTTTGTGGCCACACAGAATCATTGCTGTTTTATTTAATTCTGTTTCTTTCATTGGGTGGTTGGATATCTTTAGAATAAATTCAATAAACTGGATTCTTTTTTGGCCTTCTTATTGCTTAAGTTAAGCAACTCTGAATTTTTTTTTTTTTTTTACCTTTTAATCAGCATACCATGCTCTAAATGTCACTTTGATTATAGCTCTTAACTTAAGTGTATTTTAAAAGAAATGCATTGATTAGATCCCCATACTGGAATAAATTTGATTATTTAATGAGATTGTATTTATAAATTTTTATATGCGCTATACATATGGTTTATGTTAATGGGTATATGCCTGATGTCTGTTGTAGAGTATAAAAAGTAATATTATGCCAGGCTTGGTGGCATATCCTTGTAGTTTCAGCAAATCAGGAGGCCAAGGTGGGAGGATCAATTGAACTCAGAAGTGTGTGGTTGTAGTGAGCTATGATCATGCCACTATGCTCCAGCCTGGGTGACAGAGTGAGACTTTGTCTCTAAAAAAATTTTTTTAAATGATAAAAATAAAAAGTAAGCTTATTTCTTTAGCTGTCTAGGTTTTTTTTTTTTTCTTATTCCAATATAAATTTTATTAAACAATTTAAATCCTAGGATTGTAGCAATAGATTACTTATCCAATAGCAAGGGCATGGCTAAAAACAAAGTTAAGCATAAAACACTTTGAGTATCCAAAACGGATATAAATTTCACATGTCTGAAACTTATATACCATACTTGTGTAGAGCTCTCACATGTCGTACTTTTCAATACATATATTCTAGATACAATAAAAGATATTTCAAATCAGAGCAGTTTAGAAACAGCTAAAGAAGGGAGCAGAAGAGCTAGGAATTTATTCAGGCAAGCACACATGGGCAGGTGAGATATAATAGATGATTTTCTGACACAGGCTGATAAGACTGGAAAGCTTTAGAAAGTGTTTATACTTAAAATTCCTCCAAATCATAGCACTTGTGACTAAGTTTAACAAAAATAATTTTTAGAACCGCAAAACACTGAAAAATAATTGATAATGAGTTCCATGGGAGGATTAAGTTGGGAGACAGTGTGAAATATATTTAAAAGTTTTATCAAAATGTCTAGGAAAAAGATTTTGTCATTTAAATGTCAGTTATCTAGAAAAGTCATTTATTCGAAACATCTCATTTCTTTTTAGTGCTAGATAATGAATGTTTGTTGTTAAGTCTTTCTGATTATGATGAATTTTGCTGTCTAGATTTCCCTCCTATAGTATGTCTAGTGCATTTCTATCCACTTCTCCAAATTTTTTAAATTAAGATTTATTATTTATTGTTTTTTCTTGTTTTGGTAGAATATTTTTTGGTCATATTCATTTTCTAAAGTTAATTTAAAATTGCATTGTTACATTCTAGAATATTAATTAAACCCTGCCTAATTAGTATTATCTTAAAATGTGAAGATTTTTAGAATTTATATTTAAGAAATTAATTGAATGTAGCAATTGATAGATGGTCTTCTCTAAATTAAGAAAATATAGTCTTGGGGTTATAAATTTTATATGCTTTTAAGTAATATCTAATTCCATGAGTAGTAACTTGCTATCTGAAAATGGCATTGTTCTTTTAGATTTTTTACATTTAGGTTAGTCATAAAAGAGAAATGACAAATTGGATTGTTTTTCTCTGGAGACATGATTAGCAGATGATGGAGCTCTCATATAACTGGATCTTTTAGAACTTTCAAAGATTAAGTAATGAAATGCTATAAAATGTTTCTTAACAATCTTATTTTCCTTTCCCTTCCCTTTTTTGCATCTCTGCATTCCAAGCTGGTTCCTATGTAGCTCTCACTGTTCAGGGACGCCCACCTGGGTCGCCCCAGATTCCACTCGCTGATTCTGAAGTAGAGCCATCAATCATTGGACATATGTCTCCCATCATGACATCCCCTCATTCACCTGGAGCATCTGGGAATATGGAGAGAATCACTAGTCCTGTGCTCATGGGGGTAAGAGTAGGAAAACTTCCTAGTAAATGCTCAGTTGTATAAGGGTACCTATGTTTTATATTAAGAGTTTTGGAGTATTGGGATGCTAGACAATTTAATTTTAGTGTTCTAGAAAATGACTTCCCAATATAAAAATTACCTAATAATTGGGAATGATTGCAGAGTATTACCATAGCACGTTTATTTCAACAAATAGTAAACACCTATCATATACAAATCAATGTGTCACCTTCACAAATATAATCCTATGTTCAAGTTTCTTAGAATGTATACTTTAGGAGGACGGGGGGCTTTTTGTTTATTTTGTTTACTGTTTTGTCCCCAGTGCTTGAAATATTGCTTAGCATATAGTAAGTGCTTAATAAACCTTTGTTGATTGAAACTGAATCAAGAGTATACAGGTAAGTATAATACAAAGGCAGAATGTAGACATTATGAGGGAAATATTAAGTTCTATGAGATTTCAAAGAAGGAAGAAAGCACATCCAGTTATGATAAGGAAAGCCTTTATGGAAAGATTTTATTTGAATTGAGCCTTAAAAAAACTTAACATTTAAGTTGTGGTAATGGGAGGAGAAAGCTAACCCAGGTAGAGAAAATAGAATAAACAGAGATAAGGAACCAAGAAAACATCAAATATTTTTGGGAAGTAGCTAGGATTTTTGTTTGGCTGGTGCCCCCAAGGATGTATGCAGTGGGAGATGAGCTTTTAAAAAAGTAGATTGACTATGTATTTTGAAAAATCACAACTACCAGTCTGATTTACCTGTAACTGGATAAGCAATGAAGAATCCATTGAACATTTTTTTGAGCAAGAGTGACATGATTATAATAGGATTGTAGGAAGACTAATTTGGTAAAATATTACATGGTTGTGAAACGAGAGATGGTAGGAAATAGGGAGGGAGCTGTCTTCATAGTTCAGCTAGGAGGTACTGAGAATTTGAGGTGTGCATGGGGATTGATAGCAAAGATTCAAATAAGGGAAAGTATAAGATATTATTTTTATACTATGACAACTTTATTTGTCCAACTAATATCAATATTTAATGTTCTCTTGAACCCTGTTTAGTAAAAGTGAAATAGGAGGGCAGAAATCTCCCTGTAACTTTTTATCTTTGTCATGTCTGAAAGCCTGTCCTCTTAACCCAGTAACAAAGAAAATCCTAATAGGTGTTGATATTTGAAGCTGTGACACAACATTGTATTTCTTGTTTTTTCTATTTACTTTAGCTTCACTTTCCTTGTATTGGTTGTTGTTTGTTTTTTTGTCTTTTTCTAGGAGGAAAACAATGTGGTTCATAACCAGAAAGTAGAAATTCTAAGAAAAATGTTACAGAAAGAACAGGAACGGCTACAGGTACTAAATTAGACATGAGGCTATTTTATAGGCCAGTAAAAAAATGAGTGGTGGTTATCATCATCACAAGCAGTATTGTAATCAATGCCATTAGCTATTTTATTAAGAATGGACTTTTTCTATATTTTCTTGACGTACGTAATTAATTCTCAAAATATTTTTATAACTTTTCAGTTATTGCAGGAAGATTACAACCGAACACCTGCCCAAAGATTGCTAAAAGAGATCCAAGAGGCCAAGAAACACATTCCTCAGCTGCAAGAGCAGTTATCCAAAGCCACAGGCTCTGCTCAGGTAGCATCACTATTAAAAGTGCTACCCAACTTTTTGCAGGAGAATATTCTTCTGGGAATGTGTCAGAGAATGTTGCAGTTACCTTTTTTAAAATTAATTTTTCTAGTGTAGAACAACAGTGTGTCCTGCATAGGATGCCACAGAAGTACTGTTTAATGAGATAAATGTGGATGTCTGATTGTTTGCTTGCTCATGATTATAATGTTTCTTTGTTCCATAATAATGTAAAACAGAATTGAGTGCTTTTGCTTTGATGTGGCGAGCTAGTAAAATGTATTTAGATACATATATTTACATTTTTGTGGTTCAATCTGCTAACTTAAAATAGAATGGCAGTTGATACGTTTTTAATAGGGTTATAAGATTTTAAAATGTAGGTGTTATGCTAAATACATGGACAAGCATTTTCTTGTTTAATTTGCACAACAACCCTCTGAGGTTATGTACTGTTGTTTTCCCTCATTTTACATACACACTTAAGAGAAATTTAGGGAAATTAAGTGATTTGTCTGAGGTTATGTAGCCCAAAAATGATAAAACTGGAATTCACATCCAGTCTGAGGATTTCAAAGTACATTTATACTCTTAATAACTGTATTTTTATTGTAATTTTTAATAGATTTCAGTAGAATTTGCCTCATAGGTATAAGCTATGGAGGCAATGGTCTCATTAGAAAAAAAACAGCTCAGCATTTGTATATCAACCAGACTTATATTTTATAATACTCAGATTTGGGATATGTAAAGCTCTTTCTACTTCATCTTAAAGCAAAATGGACAAACTGCCTATACATTTAAAGTAGGTAAAAGCTGTTGATTTGTCACTATTCCTGAGTTAGGTCTGAAGTGAAAGCCCTATATTGATAGAATGAAAGGATTCTTTGAAAGATCATCTGGCCTAATCTGCTCATTTTCAAGTTTAAAAATCATGTTATGCTTGAGAAAACTAGGGCCTAAACTGGTTAAATGATTTATACAAGGTCGTGCAGTATGTAAGGTCTTCTAACATCCTTGTTTAGTGTACTTTTCATTAAACATTATTTTTTTCATTACTTTCAGTCCCACTAGCTATGTCACATACTGAGTATTATGCCTCAGTAATGTTGACAATTTTATGTTATTACTGAGCAAAGACAACATTCCTACCCTGTTTGAAGAGTACAAGTGTGTTCTGATGTAAAAGCTTATAATAATTTATGTTACAGTATTGTGTCCCAGAATTGGCAATTTATTGAAACTCTGATGCATTGGAACGCAGTTAACCAGAAGTTACAGTGTAATAATCTTTACTAATGGGCGGGTAGTATAAATCATATAAATTAACAAACCATTTTATCTTTTTGCTGTATTTGGAAGCTTGAGCTCTTAGTTTCTTTACTAAAATATCATTTTCCCTGTCTTTAAGGCTGTGCCATTTTAGAATCATAGAATAAGTAATTATTTATGGATTTTACTGGTGGAAATTTAAGCATTCTTCATCATATCAAAGTGTCCAAGTTTTGGTATTGTCCATGTAGATTGTAATGCCACTCTATTTCTTTATGTAGTCACTAATGAAGTTTTCTTTTATGTATGTGTTTCATTAATCTGTTTTAGGATGGAGCTATAGTTACAGCCTCCAGGCCTTTAGGTGACACCCTGACAGTCAGTGAGGCAGAAGCAGATCCTGGAGATGGACTGGGCAGAACTGACTGTAGCAGTGGAGATGCTTCTCGGCCCAGTAGTGACAATGCAGATGTAAGCATTAAGTGTTCTGAATCTTTATCTTCTTGTATTCTTCCTTACAGTCCTTTTCTGGATTTGATTTTAAGTTACATGAATTAGAGCTGTGGTCTTATTTCTTAATTTTTATCATCTTCATCTTTAATATACCAATTTGATGAACAGAAATTCTGGATGCTGTCATATATGTGCTTTTAATTCCAGAGCTTTTTGCCTTGAACATCCTTTGCCAACTGCTTCTTTTGCAGGGATGGAATTTCCCAGCAGGCATCTTGTTTATGGGTAGAGAAGTTAATAATGCCGGTGCTTTCTTACTGAACGGAGAAACCAACTATTGATATCTTTAAGAGCATGTTAGTGTTCCATTTGTGGTCAGAGTGACTCAGTCTTGAATCATGGGGCACTTTGCCATTACAAAGAGGAAAAGCCTTAGTCCTGTTAGATAGACTTCTGTTAATAACCCAGGTTTAGTAACAGCACTCTCTTGGTTAACCCAAAAACTACCAGATGAACATGGGTATTTGTTAGGAAGATGATAATAAAATATTTTTTAAGTTGAATATGGTATAGTACTATAGTCAGATGAATATGTAAAAGCTGAGTTCAGTGTTACTTAGCAATACTTTGTAAGTAGTATATAATGATTGGAGTAATAAAAATAGATCGCCCTGTATAAAAATGTTGAGGGAAGTGATCTGAGCCACTGTTTTTGTAACTGAAATGAATCATGGATCATGAAATGAATTTAATGGGTTGTGACCAATATTTAAAAAAAAGAATAGGAAGTTAGAGTGCTTAGCATGTAGAAGAGGCATTACTTCTTGTGATTTTCTCATATACACACATACACATATATATACTAGTTAACAATGTGAAGTTTCTCTTTTAATAAAGGTTGTAGTTAAAGACAAATTTGACAGCCACAGTCTAAGCCCTCATTGAGGCTACCTTTTGAGACTTAGGTCCAGTGACTTAGTTCCTCATGCAAGGAAAATTTGAGGATTTTTTTTTTTTAAATGAAAGATGGTGAATAGGAGTCTTGTGATTGGGTTGGCTAAAAGTTTTAATGGAAAATTTCAGTTTTGGCTCAAGAAAAAAATTATAATAGCTAACATTTATTGGGTGTACATACCATATGCTAAGTGTTTCACATTCCTTATCTTAATTCTCAAAACAGCCGTATAAGGTAGTATTATTGTTATTGTAACTTTACAAAAGAAAAAACTGAAGCCAAAGGCAGTTTGGCAGTTAACTGACTTGCCAAATTTACCTAGGCTATAGGTGATCTACCTCTACCTAGCTCCAAATTACCAGCACTCTAAATATAAACAAAGGCACCAAGGTGTGAAAATGCATAATATTTTGGGAAAGCAGTGAAAATTTTAGGGTAACCTGGTGTATAAGGGTTATGGATGAAATGACTAGAGGTTTTCTTAGAAACAAAGTCTTGACTCCAGGTTGTAAAGGGCTTCAGCTTGGTCTGGCAGTACATATACTGCTTTTGGGAGTTTTTCTCATACTCTCCTTTTTTGATTTAGTGCTGCTTCTCCTCTGTTTTCCTGGATTATCTCTACCATTAGATGGAAAGTTCCTTGAGGATACAGACTGTCTTATCTGACTTTATGTTTCCAAAGTGTGGTAGACTGTAGGCATTCAGAACAAGTGATACGAACGAGAAATTTGAATTTTATCTTGTATTTAGAAGAATGTTGCAGTAAAATCTGTGGCTTAGAAGTATAACTATTAGATAAATTGTGAATTGATGAATTATGGAAATAGGCATTTTGATGAATTAAGACTATTTGACATGTAATTGCTATTTAATAAGTATTTGAATGAACAACAAAATGAATGAGTAAAGTGGGCTTTATTTTGCATGCAGAACAGAGGCACCGTCAGAAACATGTCAGTGTGGAAAATGAAGTAAAGAGATAGGGAGATCTGTAAGAAGAGAAGACTGCTTTGCTTAATAGGATCTCAACAAATGTGTGTTGAATGGATAGTATTATAATTACCATTTATTGAATACCCAGTTTGTACCAGAGGTCAGATCTAGTGATTTACAGATATTCTTTTAATTCTTATAATAATCTTAATGAAACAATATCACCATTTTACAAATGAGGAAACTGAGACCAAATAAAGAAATGAATATTATTGAAATCCAGGTGAGAACTGATAAGTCCAGACTAGGCTATAACAAACTGGTTTAATTCCCACAAGTGTCTGAGGCTAAAAATGTGCTGCTTTTAGCTTATGGCTTTTCCATGTTTGCTTTAATTGTATTGCAGTAAGTTTGGAGGAGCCAGTCTTCTTATCTTTTGAATCAATGCTTTTGATTTTTTTTCATTTTGTTCTCATTTTCATAAAATAGTCTTCTGGTGGTATCTGTGATATCATTACAAAAAAAAATCCCTGCTTTTGGTTACCTTGGAAAAGACTTTAAAAAATGTCCACATAAGGCTGGGTGCGTTGGCTCATGCCTGTAATCCTAGCACTCTGGGAGGCTGAGGCAGGAGGATCGCTCAAGGTCAGGAGTTCGAAACCAGCCTGAGCAAGAGTGAGACCCTGTCTATACTAAAAATAGAAAGAAATTAATTAGACAACTAAAAATATATAGAAAAAATTAGCTGGGCAGGGTGGCCCATGCCTGCAGTCTCAGCTACTCGGGAGGCTGAGGCAGGAGGATTGCTTGAGCCCAGGAGTTTGAGGTTGCTGTGAGCTAGGCTGACGGCACGGCACTCTAGCCCGGGCAACAGAGTGAGACTCTGTCTCCAAAAAAAAAAAAAGAATGTCCACACACATAGTTTGAGTAAGAGAAGCAACTTGATAACAAATCATGTAAAATTTAGAGTGTCTGCTTTTCTGATTTTCAGCTTACGAATGATATTTTTGAAAGATTATTTTGGAAAATTGTGTCCCTGATAACCTAGCCTCAGTAATCAACACGTGCTCAAACTTGTTTCGTCTGTGTCCCCTATTCCTCATACCCCCCCAAATGCTGTATTATTTTAAAGTAAATCCAAGGCATTATTTCATTAATATGTGTCTCTAACAGATAAGATGTTTTAAAAATATAGCTATAAAATCCTTATCAAACTTTAAGAATTAATATTTTCTTAATAAACAATTTGATTAATTATCTTATAGTGATCTTTGTATAGTTTGTTTATTTGAACCAAGATCCAGTCAAGGTCTTCATATGGCCTTTGGTCAATAGGTCATTTTAAGTCTCTGTAAATTATAATAGTTCCCCCCTCTTTTTCTTTTGCCATTTTTTGGCCAAATAAATTTGGTCATATGTCCAGTAAAACAGTCCATTTTCTAATTGTATTTTCATGATGTTACGTAACATGTTCCTCTATTTCCTGAAAACTGATACATCTAGAATCTTGACAGAATTACAGTTTGATAGTTGTTGTTTGGCAAGAACAGTTTATGGGTGGTACTGTGTACATCCCATTATATCACATCAGGATGTGAATTTCTGGTTGACTTATTGTGTTTGTAAGTTTATTTAAGGTGTCGGGTGATGTTAACGTGATTCCTTCATTACAAAGTTTCCCATCAAGCTTTTATGTAATGTTTTTACATGCCATTTATGACCAAAGTGCTTTATTTAATTAGGGGTTCAAAAGGATGACATTATAATTTAGTCATTTTTCTGTATTTATTAGGTGGAATTATTTTATAAAGAAGAATTTTCCCTTACTATTAGGTTACCCTAAATTATTGCTTATACAGGAAATACAGGATAAATACTTTTCCTATGATTTTTTTTTTTTAAGGAATCTTTTGGGGCAAGTGCAGTGTCCTATGACTGTAATCCAAATACTTTGGGAGGCCGAGGCAGGAGGATCGCTTGAGCCTAGGAGTTTGAGACCAGCTTGGGCAAGATCATTATCTCTACAGAAAAATTTAAAAATCAGCTGGATGTGACGGCACATACCTGTAGTCCCAGCTACTTGGGGGGCTGAGGTGGGTAGATAGTTTGAGCCCAGAAGTTCGAGGCTACAGTGAGCTATGATCACCCACTGCATTCCAGCCTGGGTGATACAGCACAAGACCCTGTTTCTTAAAAAAATTGAAAACATTTTAAAAAAAACCTTTTCCTTGATTCTTTTCAGGAGAGTTGATACCCTAACAAACTACAGAGGTGACTAGTGTGTGTGTGGGTGTATGTGTGTGTATAATATTTTGAACTCATAGATTCTAACATGAGCTACCATTTTCTGGTTGATGGGAGCCACCTCAAATTGTCTCCTGTTCTTTTTGACTTGACTTTCTGGTATCTTTGATAGCTTCCTGGCTTTTTGTGACAGGATAATTCTGATCTTATCTCTCTTATCTCTTGTCCAAAACCAAGAGTCATCCATTTCTACAAGGTGGGGCATATGAAACTACTGTTTTTTTCTATCCTGTCATATATTGGTATATGTATAGATAATGTGTGTCTTTCCTGTTGGCGTTTATACACTAGTCTCTTGTTCCTCGTTTTCAGTTGCTCTGAAGAGTGGCTCCCATTACTTTGGGGTGTTCGTCAGCCCCCAAAAGTGACTTTTCTGCATGTCATATTGTTTGTATTTTACACAGTTGGCTCTCTATATTCGTGACCGAATCTGTGGATTCAATCAACCAGAATCAAAAATATTTGGGAAAAAATTGCATCTCTGCTGAGTATATATAGACTTTTTTCTTGTCATTATTCCATAAACAATATGGTATAACAACTATTTACATAACATTTACATTGGGTATTATAAGTAATCTTAAGATGATTTAAAGTGTATAGGAAATAGGTTATGTACAACTACTATGCTATTTTATATCAGGGACTTGAGCATCCACAGGTTTTTAGTATCTGCAGGAGGTATTGGAATCAATCGCCCACGAATACAGAGGAATGAATTATAGTAGGTCATCCCAAACATACCATGTAAATTTTATAAAAATCCACATAGCATCTTGTACACAAGGTAGTAACAGGAAAATAGAAGCTTAACTTTATTTATATAAATAGGACAAAATGCTTTTTTACTTGGAAAGAAAGGACAGTTTGGGAAGGTGGGAGTTAGGGGAGATAGAAAAAGATAGAATTTTGATTTTTATGTAATCAGTTTGAGATATGTAATGTATCTGGTTAGAGTTATTTGGTAAAAAAGTAATCCCCCAGGCCTGGAAATTGGGTAAAAGTGTTCTGTTGGTTCTATATTGTTTATCAACATAAAACTGAAAAGCTGAGAGAATAAGTGACTTGCCAAAGTCTCAGGGGGTGGGGGAGTCAGTAGCAGAGCTGGGTATATGAAAGATACATATTAGTATTAAATACAAATATGAAATTCATGGCATTATTTTTTTCACACTGTTTTTCATTATCTACATTTGGTATGCCTATTGAAGTGAACTGAAGATCTTTTTTTTCATTAGAGTCCCAAGAGTGGCCCAAAAGAGAGGATTTATCTAGATGAAAACCCCGAGAAAAGTGAAACAATTCAGGACACTGTGAGTATGAAATCCATGCAGTGATAGTGCTGTCTTTAGTTTTCTTTATATTTAAGGTATAATAAACACATTTGATGTTTGCATATTCTATTTTTTTAATAAATTTATTTAAGGCACTTAATGAAGATTTGAATAAATGGAGAGGTATTCCATGGTTAGTGTTACTAGATTGCTTAGTATTATATTTTTTCGTTGTGATAAAGTATACATAAAATTTACTCTTTTAACCATTTTTAAGTGTACAATGATATTAAGTATATTCACACCATCACCATCTATCTTCAGAACTTTTTCATCTTTCCCAGCTGAAACTTAGTACCTCTTAAACACTAAGTCCACATACCTTCCTTCCCCAAGTCCCTGGCAACCACCATTGTACTTTCTGTCTCTATAGATTTGACTACTTTAGGTACTCATGTAAAAGGAATGATATAATATTTGTCTTTTTGTGACTGGCTTATGTCACTTAGAATAAAGTCTTCAAGTTTCATCCATGTTGTGGCATATGTCACAATGTCCGTCCTTTTTAAGGAAACTATTTTAAGGCTACTATTCCTGATATGTATGTACCACATTTTGTTTATCCATTCATCTGTCAGTGGATACTTGGGTTGCTTCCACCTTTTGGCTGCTGTGATTATGCTGCCCTTCTTTCAGTACATTTAGGTGTATGCCTAGAAGTAGGATTGGTAGATCTTACATATTCTTAATTGAATACTTTTAGCATTCTGATTTATTTTTAATTAGACTTGTTTAAAGTTTTATAGTAAAAGATTTAACAGCATTTTGTGATGTATTTATTATTAGCAACATAAGGACTTTTAAAAAATCAAAGATATGAAATCAGTTATAAAATAAAAAATTGGCTGGGCACAGTGGCTCATACCTGTAATCGTAGCACTTTGGAAGGCTCAGGTGGGAGGATTGCCTGAGGCCAGGGGTTCGAGACCAGCCTGAGTAACATAGCAAGACCCAATTTCTACAAAAGAAAATAGAAAAGATTAGCTTGCACGGTGACATGTGCCTATAGTCCCAGCTACTTGGGAGGGTGTGGTGGGAGGATCACTAGAGCCCAGGAGTTTGAGGTTGAAATGAGTTATGATAATACCACTGTACTCTAGCCTGGGCAACAGAGTAAGACCCTGTCTCAAAAAAATATATAAATAAGTAAATAAAAATTATGTGACTAATGCCATAAACAAATTTTAGTTGTTTCACCTGATTTTTTTTTTTTTTTAAATTATCAAGGCCTTGAGATTAAAGAGAGTAGTGAAAAAAAAAAAAACAACGCAGAATCATGTTTAGGAGATGCAGTACATAGTGTTGCATTACACTTAAGGAGGAAAAACTACTGATACACATTATTCACTCAATTTATAACTTGTGGATCCATTTATATAGTTTCAAGTATAGCTACTATGCAGGTGACTCCCAAACCAGATAGCCCGACCCTTCTTTACAGTACTCCAGAACCTGCATGTTCAACTGCTGTCAGATTTAAGACAAACTCACTCTTTTTAAATTTTTTCTAAAATTTTTGTTTCTCTTAATCCTATATGGTCCTTACTTTTACTATTTATGGTCTTTGCACATCCCATATTTATTACGTTATACATTTATGCTTTTAAACTACCTTTTTTATTCTGGATCCAACTTTGTGAATTGACAAATGGATCACTTTGTGCATGGAGAGTAATCTGCCAACCTACAGTCGTCTACTTTTACAGTTTTGTTATCTTTGTTTCTTTCTTTGTTTCTTTTTTTTTTCTTTTTTTAGAATTTAAGAAGTCATTTTATTCATTAGAGAGTAGAGATGAATTGGCATATACAAGTAATTATTTTCAGCATTTTGTAAGGCTTTACATTGTCATTATGACTGTTTTTTAGCAAATAACAGTTAAAATGTATTTTGTATCTTAAGTTCAACAAAGCTTGAGTTACCTCAAAAATAGTTTCCCCAAAATCCCCACATATTTTTTTTTGTATTTTTCTTTCCCTTTAAGCTACAATGGTCATCTCTTTGGCTCCTGAACAACATAGTTGAGAATGTTTTATTTGTTTGTTTTGTTTGTCTTTTTTTTCTTTATTGAAGTATAATTTACATATCATGCCTTTACTCCATCTTAAGTGTACAATTAAATGGTTATTAGTAAATTTACCAAGTTGTACAGCTATTCACGTAAATAATTTTTAGAGGATTCCCTTCCCCCTATTGAGATCCCTAATTCCCATCCCCAAATACATTTCAAGCATGCCCCTCCCCTCCACAGTGCTCACCACATCTCTCAGATGTGGGTCTACCCTCCAACCCCCTAATCCCTAGTGAACTCCACCACCATTTGAGCACTGGAGTGTTAATCAGTACCAATTTGATGGCAAGTACAGGTGGGGCCCATTCTTCCGATCTTGTGTCACCTCACTTCGAATAATGGGTTCAAGCTTAATCCAGGATAATATAAGCGGTGTTAGTTCACTGTCGTTTCTTAAAATTGAGTAATATTCCATTGTAAACATATACCAAATTTTAACAATCCACTCATGAATTAATGGGCACTTGGGTTGTTTCCATGACCTAGCAATAGTGAATTGTGCTGCCATAAATATTCAGGTGCAGATATCTTTATAATAGAATGTCTTATGTTCTTTTGGGTAGATGCCTAATAATGCTATTGCTGGATCAAATGGTAATTCTATTTTTAGCTCTTTGAGGAATCTCCAAATTCTTTTCCACAGAGGTTGCACTAAGTTGCAGTCGCACCAGCAGTGTAAGAGTGTTCCTGTCTCTCCACATCCTCGCCAGCATTTGTTGTTTTGGGATTTTTTGATAGAGGCCAATCTCACTGGGGTTAGGTGGTATCTCATTGTGGTTTTGATTTGCTTGTTGATTTTTATGAATTATTCTAATAAAGATTAAAATAATAAGGAGATAAAAGAATGGTAGAATCAAATAGTAGATCAATACATGAGTAAAATAAATTATCAACTTTTAATTATTCTTCAATTTTCTTGTTATAATCCCCAAAATATTGTACCATGCTTCCAAAAGTTCTAAAAGAAGTCTGGTGCCACTTTCTTTTTAGTATTTTTGTTTGGTTATCTCTGTGTTTTAAGTTTTCATTGAAGAGAGATAAGCATGCAGAATTTTAAAAATTTTTCATCTTTACTAGCAGAAAGTAGAACATTGACAAAACAAGACATTTCAAGATTATTAGATGAAAAAGAAAATGACTGCTAAGTAAGATAGCTGCACTCAAGAGTCTAATGATGATGGTGAAGTTGACTTTGAAATCTCAGACTGTGTATCTTTAGATACAAATTCATATGAATTTTCTTAAACTCAAGAATGAATCAGTAAACAATTTTTAAGGACAAGAAAGGACATGTGACATTCTTATGCAATTTTTCAGTCAATAATACGTATTTCATTATGAGTGTTTTATAATAAAAACTTGAAGCATGCCTTTTAGCTTAAAGCAGTGGTCCCGAACCTTTTTGGCACCAGGGACTGATTTCATGGAAGACAGTTTTTCCACAGACTAGAGTGGTGGCGTGGTGGTGTTGTTGGTTTCGGGACGATGCAAATGTCAATAAATAATGACATTTATTGTGCAGTCAAACCTCTCTGCTAATGATCATCTGTATTTGCAGCTGCTGCTCAGCACTAGCATCACACGCCAGCTCCACCCTCAGATCATCAAGCATTAGATTCTCATAAGGAGCGTGCAACCTAGATCCCTTGCATGTGCAGTTTACAGTAGGGTTTGCACTCCTATGAGACTCTAATGCTGCTGCTGATCTGACAGGAGGTGGAGTTTATGTGATGATATGAGTGATGGAGAGTGGCTGTAAATAAAGATGAAGCTTCTCTGGCTCCCCCACTGCTCACCTCCTGCTCTGTGGCCCAGTTTCTAACAGGTCATGGATTGGCACTGGTCCACAGCCCAGAGGGGTTGAGGGGTGCAGGCTTAAAAGACATGTGACAATATGCTCTATCTTTTGTGATGTCTGTTTATATATATGCTTCATAAGTGAATAAAGGCTGAGGCTGATGTACATACAAAGATGATAGAAAGAAAATTGATAAAATTGAAATGGAAAATAATTTATTGGCTTCTTTAATTGGTGGTCATAAATCTAAAAATGTAAATGTTTTTCAATTATGAGAATATAGGATCATCACTCTCTTTTTTAAAAAAATAAAACTGTCAAAATACTCAAAAGCATTGTGTTTTGACAAATGCAAGAAAAAGAACAAGAGCAATTGCAAAGTAGAACCCATTTGAGATATATTTAAAACCCGGAGTCAGTATTTATAAGATTGAAATATTAAGATCTATACATAAAAGTTGGTGAATGGTTAGTTGCATTCAAAGGATGTGCATTTTAAGTGCATACCTTCAAAATCAAGAAAATACGGAATACAAAACTATAATTTGCAATTTTAAAAATCTTCTTAAAGTTCCTAAAAAGTTGTTAGATGATTTTTACTATATATATATATATGTATCTTCTTATATCTATAGAGTATTCAGAAAGGAATTAAAATATATTTATTTTTAAAAATGGTTAATTGGATTCAGAGGGTAAGTGGTGAGACTCTGGCATACTAGTGTTAACTTGTTTTAACCAGGCCCTTAATGCTTTAGCATGTATATTTTTAAAGAAAATAAATCTCTTTAAGTTTTAGCAACTTGCCTTTTTCCTCCCTCTTCCAGATAATATTAAACAGAGGAATATGATTATCATGTTCAGGAACTGTGGATCATGTGTGCTAGTACACTTTGAGAGTTTAGATGATGTGATACAGTGTTCATAATACAGGTTTACTAATTTGAAATGGGTAATTCCTACATATCGAATTAATCAATCATTGGAATATTTACATTGTTGAATGTGAATGTGGTTATGACAGGGAATAGTGCTAAAATGTTTGGCATTTAGATATATGTGTGTGTATGCAATAAATACTTGAGATATGTGTAAATAGCAATATTTGAGTTAACAGTCTCCTATCTGAACTAAGGTATAACTTGCACCATGGCTCTCATTGCCATTCCTACAAAAACAGTTTTTGAAAGAAGCTGCTTATATAAGGAGTCATTAAAACTTTTGGAAAGGATTTACTATAAACTGAAGAGAGCGTAGGAGGCTGACTTGTTATTTTTTCACATTACCAGTAATGATGTGTGAACAAATCAATCCCTCTGAGCCTCTTTATTTGGTCATTTGTAAAAATGAAGGACTGTAATATGAACTCTAAATTCCTTTCCACCCCAGGCATCTCTGTATTGGTATCTTAGATGGCCCTGGGACCACCTAAGGGATTCAGTTTGGATCCACTTCCTTTCTAGCTCACATTTGACCTACATGAGACTCAATAATTCCAGAAATCACTGGAGTTGGCTGATCCACAACTTAAGTAGCTTCTTCTCTCATTCTTGTTCTATTTCAATCCCTTTCACTTTTCTTCATATGAAATGACTGATTAAGGAGAATCTTTTTTCTTAGACTGTGTTCCATGAAGATGAAACTAAGTTAGGTTAGTTCACTATTACAACTCTAGTGGCTAGTATAGCATACAGTAGAAACACAATAAATATTGATTAAAGTACATGAATTAATGAACAAATAAATGTAATAACAGAATATCATACCTTTTATTTTATCTTGTTTTCTTCTTTGCTAACAGAAAACAAAGCTTATAGAAATTCAGGTAGCACAGTAAAATATCAACTTCTAGGGACTTCTGACAACTTATAAATATTATTCCTTTTTCCCTGAAAACTAAATCTATTTCTCATGCTTGCTTGCTTGCTTTCATACTCACACACAAACAATCAATCATTTCTTGATTTCTGACTCCAATAGAATCAGGTCAGCAGTGAGGATAGAAGCAATAAATCTCTTTATCTCTGCTGACTTTTATGGAACTGACATCTCTTAAAATATTTTTCTTGACTTTGGTGCTTTTTTACTGACTGATTAGGCAGTAGGGCATGGCAGTCAATTGAATCTCCCAAAATCTAATATTAAAAGCGGAAAAGGAAAGACCTGAGGGGCAACAGAATAAGTGAAGAGTACTAAAGAAGGTCCAATAATTCTTTTCCAAAAAATCAGAAATCGCATTTAAGTGTTAGTCTTTCTGTCTGCCCAAGTAACTGTCTTTGTGTCTCTGACATTCTCTGTTTTCCATCACGAATGGATTCCACCATTTCATGTTAGTAAGAGACTCAGCTCCTTAAAATTGATTGATGATAAATGTATTGTGAAGTAAATGTACATATCTAATGCCAAGTAGGAAAGAAAACATTTCTCCATTATGATGGAATATACAAGTTATCTAAGATAATGGAATGTGTGGAATAAGAATGTAAGCTCTAAAAAATTGTATTTGTGTTTTAGGTTACAGTTTTTGATTTGGGCATACTGGCATTACTAAGAATGAATTATGAGCAAAACCTGCAACATTAAACTGCAGGAGAGATCACAAGTACTGTTTCTTTCAACTCCCAGTAAGTAGGGATACAGATGACACCAAGGGCAGTAATTGAATTACATCCAGATGCTTGAAGATATAATTAAATTTTTAAAAGCCACACAGAGATTTTGCTAAAGCGTCATGTCACTTAGCCGTCTTTTTATAAATAATTCCCAAAGTAGCTTTATTTAAATCCCCTCAACAATACGAGAAACAAAAACAAACAAAGCAAAACAAAAATCAATCAATAATGAAAACTGCTCTTTGCTCCTCCCACAGGAAGATAAATAACTTCCCTTATCTTAAGAGCCAGTCAACATTTGTACGATGATATAAATACTGCATAGTATAGAAAGCATGAAAACTTCATTTTGAGAGCTGGTATCTAAGAGCTTCCAATTTCTTATCCTATTCATGCAGTTTTTTAATCTGCAGCTCATAGAGGGGGCTTAAATTGGAGGCTGTCAGAGCACTTACTAGCTGCTTGTTTATTTGTCCTGCACGGTCCAAGAAGGCATGGAGAAGAACCATTCAATTTCACTTTCTGTGTTTTTTATGGTAACAGCTTTCCAAAAATAACCAGTAGGTAACATGAAGAGAGGTCATCAAGAAACGTAGCTACAGGATGAAAAAAGTTAATTAGCCTTTTATTTTCATTCTATAAAGGTTTTCAATATTGCAAAATTTGTCCAGCTTCAAATTTAACATGCATAATTGAAAAGGTTAAAGTCACTTTAAAGATTCCAAATAACCAAAGTCAAAGCAAAGTATAACTGTGATTCCCTAGGTTTGTCAATCTATTTATTCTTAAGTTGTCATAGAAATGGGTTTTGCTGATAGAATATTTCTTCTCTGAGATCTTTTGATAGAAGAGAACAATATTTAATATTTCGTAATTCCTACCCTAAAGAGAACTCAGTGATGCAAATTAGGAGTACCTTTCTTATATTTGAGCCACTTAATTCTAGACTAATTTTGTGATAGGTTTCTGTGGTTGGTATAGAAATCCCTAAAGGAAAAAAATTACCTTAAAGAGCCTAGGATGGGAGTGATCCAGGAAGACACATTCAAGTTTATGTTTTCCCTGCTTTGTGCTCCATGATGCTTCAGGGTCTAACTTAAATCATCTCAACAATTCCAGCATGTACTGCATTCTAACTTGCCTTGACATAGACTGAATTCCCTACTTCTGCACCAGAAAACTTGAGGCAAGTTTTAATCTCATAGACCTTTCTTAATTCACCGGTGAAAGAGAGATTTGTAATGGAGAACCTTCATGGCCCCTTCTTGTTCCCCAAACCATTAGATGGGTTGCCTCTATGCATGTGACCTAGAAGGTGGGGTATTGAAAAAAAGTTAAACCAGAAAAGTACAGTTAAAAGGCTATGTGTGCTATTGCGGCCGTTTCCTCATCCTGTTTACTCCCTTTCAAGTTGTGCTAAAGAAATGAGATTGGAAAGAGGCAACATGCAAGGTTCCAAACCAGTCAATATTTGAGTGCAAAATCCAGCAGGAAAAATGTAGAAATTATTTGAAATATAGATTAATATATGAAAGGTAATTTTTAAAAAAAAATACATACTTACTCATTTAATCTCTACTTTTTACCTTTCTCTTAAGTCCTTTCAATTATATATTACTATCCCAATCTTTAGATTATTTGTAAAGAATGGTTTATGATAAAATAATAACAGTGATATTAAATGCAGGGAAACATCACACCATACCGTCATTTATGGTACCAGTTTAAATTGTTAATGTCAACTTGTTACTTACAGTCATATTACAGATGATAATGGTGAGAAACAGGTAAGCAATATATTTGCTTCCAAGGTAGTTTTGGGAATTGGCTAATAAATATAAATATCAAAACATATTCAGGAAATATATTAATCCAATGAAAACTGTTTAACTGTTGCTATAACTGCTTGTATGAATACTTGCTCTTAGAATAAATAGAAATTCATGAGGCTTCATAATGCTACAATGAAACTTACCATCTATTTTACAGTATACATCATCACAGTAAATATTCATCTTCCTTTTCTTGATAGATGATCTATTTTATACCAAGTTCTTCCCCTAGCATTGCTCATGGTTGTTGTTAATTTTAGCCTGGTGGCAATTAAGAATTCTGGTTTTTCACCATCTGCAGAAGAGTTATTCATTAGGCAGGACACCATGAGGAAATGATAAGTGTCTAAGGATAGATAATTGAAAGTCACTGCAATTCCCCTAAAATACTTTGCCCACCTGTCAGGCTCTTTGGTATAAAAAAAAATTATTTTTCTGTCAATTTTTAGTTTTCCAATAGCTCAGGAGATTCAGAAAGAATATCAACCTTTTTAATTATTGTAAAAGAAGTCTCAGAACATCAAAGCTTTCTGTTTCTCAGGGCAAATGATTATTAGTTTGCTAAATATAAATAAAAACCCAATTTGCCTGACACTTTGGAATATTTTAAAGTAAATATGCAAATTGGAAAATCTCCTTCACCAGAGTTGCATTATAAATTAGGCCAAGATTAAAAAAAAATAGAAAGAAAAGAAACAGTGAACCTGAAGTCATTTTAATAAGTTCTTTTTGAATCTGGACCCCATCCTATTCCTATCAACCTTCTCTTTGCTTTCCTTTCTCCCCTTCAACCTTTCTCTCTTTGAAGTTCACAGCTTTGAAACACACTATTATTATCTTATCTCTTATCTTTCCTTTCCTGCAGCTTCTTTCTATTCCCTTTTTGTTAGCTATCTAGGGGAAGGTGTGTTTGTGGATGACCTCTGAGTGATTTTTGGCTTCAGTGATATACTTTTGTTTTCTTAGTTGTATGATCTTCGGGAAGAGGACTTGAAAACCTGGCAAATGAATATTGATAAACTTTGGGTTGGTGGAAATTTTTGTCAGAATTTCTTTAGATATATATGCAACTATATATGCATATTATTCTACTATGCATATTATTCTACCTCTTACAACTGGTAATGATATCCCCACTCTTCACTTTAATTAAGTATAAAATCAAAGCACATAAAACCTTAAACTTTTATTTCTGAATCCCAACCTGGTAATTTATTCAAAAAATATGCTGTGCTTGTACTTTCTTCTGACTTCCCTCACCTTAAACCAAACATGATCTTTTGCCTGGTCAGTTTATGCATATGGCATGTTCTCCTCTGGACATTCAGAACAGAGAAGAGGCTTCTATAAGTGGCTGGACAGCCCTGTGCTCACAATCTTGCCCCATCAATCTAGACCCTATGCTTCAACAATTATTTATCATATTAACTTTATAGTACTAGAGTTTCATATTAACCTTGTGGCCAACTATATTTTTAGATGTACCTCTCCTGTACTTTAACTGAAATTTTTAACTAAATTAAACTAAATTTAATAGTAATACTCCTGTTAAATGTTATCTTGTGTTATTGACCTAATCATTATAGCTTGTTGAGATAATTTTGCATCTGATTCTTTCATGTTTCACCTTTGTCAGTCATACGCCATTTAAAATTGGATACGTATACCTTCTGTGTCTTATTTTAGTCATTAAATTTTTTGTACAGAGCAGGACTGAAGACAGTATCTTTCATCAAACTAGAAGAAACCTGTAGTCAGGTTGACATTAATCAATACATTCTATGTATTACTCCACCAGTTACAAATTTACTTCTGATCCTCAAGGATATTAAGAAAGTTGTGTCAAATATTTCATCAAAATTAAAATATACGATATTTTCCAAATCAAAACACCAGCAAATCTGCTAAAAAGCAAGTCAATTTTAATGTGACTCTTTATCGATAAATCCTTGCTGATTTTCAATTATTATAATTTTATTTTCTAAATAACCATAAACTTATTATTTAATAATTCTTCCTGTTCCAGAATTTCATGTGACTATTGTGTTAATCACTTCCACATTAGACATGTTTAATACAGTCTATTAAAGCCTAGTTTTATATGGAAAGACATCTCCAATTTTATAATGGCGATCATCTAGGAAAGGGACTACATATTATAATAAGATTTCCTGAAATGCATCTATTCTGGTAAGTAAGGATGAACAAATTTATTAAGAATGCAAAGAATATTTTACTAATTATTATTCAGGTTTTCTTCCTTACATAGAATGATTAAATTAGTCAAATACCTACTGTGTTCTCGATGCTACACAGTGCAGAATGCAAAGTAAAAGTATGGCTTCTATACTTAAGAGTATAAACAATGTAAAATCAAGAAAATGAGACCAAAATAACAAATCAGTAATAAGAATGCATATGTAAAATAATGTTTTGCATTCTTGCTATTCGGTTGGAGAGGGACATAAATGAAAGCTATAGTAGACAGAGAAAAATAACAACTTAGTATAGTAATTAATGAATCTATCCAGGTACTTTACCACATTTGATAAGAAGCTTTTAGAGGGTAGCTAAAACATTTGGAATAAGGCCTAAAATTAAGGTCTAATTCTGTGTGCTGTTTTGATATCTGGAGGGCCTCAAAAGGTCTTTCTGTAAGCTGCCCTCTCAACTCTGCTCCTGCACAAATATGGTCTCCATGGCCACAAAACCCTCCTTATCAAACAGACCAGGCAAATGTCTTGCTCATTCCTAAATAGCAGGTTCAGTGCCCTGCCAGCCCATAGAATTATTCAGACAAACCAATTACATCCTCCTGTAGGAAACAGAAAGCATTTCACCCTCTTGACACTATTATACAACACTGGCCTCCCACCCCCTCTGATTCTTCACTCTGTTCCTGAGCACAACCTCTACGAGGCCCTGCAAGGCATGTGGTGTCCTCCTCCTCCAGGCTGTAAGTATATGTGACTAGTAAACTGTTGTTCTCATCTGTCCAGAGTTGGGTGTTACGTGTTCAGTCATTCCATAACCTTAGGGCAAGAATCCTTCCTTCACCAATGGGCAATTAAAAGGTGTTTAAAACACTAATCCAAGTCTTGAAGAATGCAGGGATTAGCCCAAATTGAGAAGTAATGAGGCATTTCAAGTGAGGAAAAAAAATGGATTTAGTCACGATTGTGTTGTGTGGTGTACCTGTAGGATGAGTTGAAGACTGTTCTGGCTAGAGTAGAAGGTATGTTTTAGGGATAATACATTTAAACAGAGATCATGGGCCATTTCAATCATTCAAAGGATCTTGATTCAATACGGTTTAAAGTAATGAGGTTTAGCAAAAGTAAGTGTCCTTATCAAGTGACATTTGAAGAAGATTAGAAACATAGAAACCCAGAAAGTAGTAAAGTTTCAGGGTTAGAGAAATTATAGTCCTGTGTACATTTCAGTGCTTAGATCTCCTCTCCCAGATTTCTGCAATGCTATCATGCAATATCAGCCTAAACTTGGGCATATACCCAGCCTACTTCCTGAGATATCTTGTGCCACCTTTGAGTACCCCTCGATTTGTAGAAAGTTTTAATTTAAAGTTGCTGCTTATTATTTTAGCCCTATCATAAAAATTGAAATCCAGATAAACAAGTTTAAGTACCTTTATATGGGAGCATTTTTTAATGCAACTAGATCTCAAATTGGCTAAATAATATCATTGAGCAATAAGCTGCAAAGCAGATTGCAACTTTAGTTTTTCCGATTAGGAGTCTTTCCACTACTCAGTTGCTGTCTTTGACAAAGACAGGGAAGCTAAACTATGTATCTATGTATTATTTTACCCTTTGCAATTGGAAAAAGCATGTTCTAATTCTGTATTGGGGAGCCTGAAAAAACAATTATACATATTGGCTCTTTTCCACATGTATGTTCATATTTTTTCCTATCTTTAGAGTTGATGGATTTTAACATATTGGAAGTGTAGAAAAATAATAAAATTAAGTAACTGCTTGTTTTTTAGTGCAATTGACTAATGGACGTTTCTATTTTATTTTGAAATTATTATTATAGAAAGTCCTTTGAAAAGATGGTTATTCTTACCCAAGGGGAATTTACTGATAATAATTACTCTGTAAAGCACTCTTGCATTCGTCAAATGACCACATGGAACATGTGCATTCAAAAGATCTCAAATACTTTAGATCCCCAATCTACAGAAACTGATTAGAAATCAGTATAATTATATTATTAAAAATACAGGTCAAAACTCAGGAGCTGTAGTTCTCTTATATAAGAAGTATCAGTGGCTCTACATTTTGTGCAGTTTTTTGCTAGTGTTATTTTGGTGTGAATAAACAAAGACATTGTCATAAATCAGACACCCCTGACATATGAAAATGCATCTACCTTTTTTGTTTTCATTTAAAAGATTATTTTATAGGTTGAAGTGTCGAATAGATTTTGGTATGTATTCAAGTGTAATTTATCTCTTTTCTTTCCATCTATAGTAGAATCGTAAAGTTGAATATCACATTAAAGTTTGCATTAGTTATTCAGGTGATATGATTTTTTTAACACAGAAATGCCCTGGAGCATTAAATCTTTTCTGTATTCATCCTGGTAACTAGAAAAAGAACTTTGTAGTGGTTGCTTGAAAATGAAAACTGCTGGGAACTGAGGGAGAGGAGATGTGTGCAGTTCTTTGTCCTTAGTCTCAGCTTGTGGGGGACACAATTCTACCATGAAGAATGAGTTCTGTGGGGTTTTTATGCCTTTATTATAGAAAATAGAAGTTTGAACTTGGGGATATTTTACCCCTTTTTATGACATTGTAATGTTCTGGACAGATAAATTCCAAACTCTAAGGAGCAATCTAAAACCTTTGAAACATAAAGACTGAAAGTAACAATAAGTTACAAACAAAAGGAGCTTTGTAAACTCTACAGTAGGAAGTCAGTTCATCACATTACCTTTCATATTCCTCTTCAAAGCAGGCAAACCTTCCCAGTCTGAGTATATTGTTAATAAAATATAGCACCAATTCCCCTGACAATTTATTGAGCTATACTTGCTTTCTGTTATTACCAAAAGACTTTTCAAGAAACCTCAAGCCCAGGTGCAAAATGCCGATGGAGGAGGGGTTGGGGTGCAAGAATTGAAATAAAGAGAATTATGTGGAACCTAAATGAAAGCCCTGAACAAGTGCATAAAGAGTCTCACTTCTAAGTTAAGATTACCCAAATGAGCAAATTATAGGTCTAATCAGACCAACCTAGTGTACCATCCCTATGATTGTTGGCATCCACTGGTATTTAAGGGATCTTTCACACTTATTTTTGGAGATAAGAAGAGTAATGGGTGAAGACACATAAACAGATCTAATTCTGGAGATGAAAGGCAAACAGTATCACAGCATTGGGAAGGAGGTCACTTTCAATTAACAATTATTGATAATTTTTAAAATGGCTGGAAAACATCTTTGGCATACACATCTGCATTCAAACAATGCTTATGATCATGATGGAGATGAGACTTACTGAAGCAGTTTGGCTGAGAATGGATATCAGCAATGCAGCTCAAGCAGGAAAGGAGACCAGAGACAACATCTCGAGATGACAGGGTCTTGACCCAGTTTGTTAGGAATAGGAAGCATCCTTTTGGAACTCTCAGATTTAATATAATCATATTTACATTTAAACTAGCACAGTGGTTTAGACTATAAGGATGCAAGAATAGAAGGGAGAAAAGTCTGAAGGCTACCACCCTATCCATTTGAAGAATTTGGTAGCATAAATTAGAAAGTTTGCTATGAATGGGGTCAAGTGAACAGATTTAAAATATATCGAGGGTATACTTAACATTACTGATGTATCAGTGTGTGATGTGAGAGAAAGAGAGAGGCCAAAGGTGACTCCAACATTTTTATCTGTGAAGCTGGGTGAATATATGGAGCATCTCATATGGAACTGAGAATCATTGAGAAAGGAAGAGGTTTGGGAGAAAGGAAACTGAAACATTTGATTTTAGAAATATAAAGTTTGAGATGTCAATTACACATCAAAGAGGAGATGTAAGCAGGTAGAAATATGAACACCATATTTGAGTAATAGATGGAGATGAGAAAGAGAAATATGGTGTGTGTCATTAGCAGAAAGCTCTTTAAAGTCCTGAGAGTGAATGAGAGCAGCTAGTGAGTTAGTATAGGTAGTGAGGGAGGGAGATTCCAGGACTCTGCTCTCAAGCATAGTGAAAATTTATACTAAGAACTTTACCCATTCGTTAAAACTGTGCCATAAAAATTTTTGCCACAACCCTGAACATTGCTACAATTCTCCTGTACCAGGTTGATAATCCTACTGCTCCTATCTCTTAAACTTCAGTGATGCATTTTTTTTTTCTTAACTGAATAAAATTTTACCCGATAGGCAGTCTAAGCTATAATAGCTCTTGCTCAGGTAAAGCTTCATGGACAAAAGTCAACTATTTGTTAGTTTATAGACTTGGGAAACTAGATTTATGGCCTTTTAAAGATACAACCGTGTTGAACAAATTCATCCACCTTCAGACCTCGAGGCATCTGATGTCTCTTCTTGACAATGATATAAAATGGAAGTTTTAGTAATATCCAGGGCCCTGTGATTGACTTCATGAACAATGAGCTGTTTAATGTTAATACATGTTTTTCACATGAGAAGGTTATGAAGGAATGAAAAACTAAAAAATAATGTGTCTGCTACTACATCTTGATGTGTGCTGAAATAATGCATTTCATATGAGTGGTTACCAAAGTTACTCCCTTTCCAGCCTTTGAAGGGCTTTACCTTTGTGCTCCATGTTGAGAAGCCTTTGGTGAGCAAGGCTAGTTGTTGAATCTTCCCAGTGTGATGTTCTACAGCTGTTTGGCCTTCAAGGTCTACTCCCCCAGAGGAAAGTGCTCTGGACATCTGACCGTGAAATATAAGAATGTTTTGCTTCAAGACTTTTGACACTTTCCTGTTGGGAAGTACATTTTGTCATCCTGCACTTCTGTGTTGTAGGAACTGAAACTCCTAGGAAGTTCTTCTGGTTCTTTATTGCTGTCAACAAATGACACAAAAATCTAGGTACTTAATAACCATTTTATTAAATTCTACAAATTCATAATTCAGAAGTTCAGGAAGGCTTGGCTAGGTGATGCTTTTCTCCACATGGTGTCAAAAATGTCACAACTCTACTTTGGATGTCACAGATTGAGAGGTACTAAACAAGGACCTAGAAACTTGATTTTAATGATGAAGATTCTGAACTCTGAGCTGATGCTATAATGGGATGAGACTTATGGGAACCTTCAGAGGGGACATTTTGCATTTTGGAGAAGCATACATAAATCACTGGAGGCCAGAAGGTAGACTGTAGTAGGGAGTCAATTAGTATTGCCCCCGATGATCCTCACCTCCTGGTATTTCTGCTCTTGTGTAGCTTCCTTTTGAATATAGGTTGTACCTAGTGACTTGTTTCTAACAAATAGAATGTATCAAGTTATGGAATGTCATTTCCATTGCTAGGTTTTAAAAGACTCTGTCTTCTGTCTTGCTAGCAGAGTCTCTCTATTGCCTTCTCAGCATGCACGTTTTGATGAAGAAAGCTGCCTTGCTGAAAAGGCCCACATGGAACTGAGAGCAGTTCGTGGCCAATAGCCAGCAAGTAATTGAGGCCTTCAGTTCAACAACCTGTGAAGAATGCAATCCTGCCTATAACAATATGATATTGGAAGCAAATCTTTACCCGGTTGAGATTTGAGATGACTAAGCCCAGCCAACAACTTGCTTTCAACCTTTGAGAGACCCTGAAGTAGAGGTCCAACATAAGTTTTGCCAGGTTCCTGATGCACAGGAACTAAGAAATAATAAATACATGTTGATTTAAGTTGCTAAGATTTTTTTTTTTTTTTTTGAGACAGAGTCTTGTTCTGCCACTAGGCTAGAGTGCAATAGCGTGATCATAGCTCATTGCAACCTCAGACTCCTGGGTTTGAGCAATCCTCTGGACTCTGCCTCCCAACTAGCTGGAACTATTGGTATGCACTACCACACCCAGCTAATTTGTTTATTTTTTGTAGAGATTGGGTCTTGCTCTTGCTCAGGCTGGTCTCAAACTTCTGGCCTCAAGCAATCCTTCTGCCTCTGCCTCTCAAAGTGTAAGGATTATAGGCATGAGCCACAGCACCTGGCATTAAGTTGCTAAGATTTGAAGGTATTTTGTTATGCATCAAAAGATAACTAATGCAGAGCCTTTATTGTCTTTTATTAATATTGTTACTTCTGATTGTTGGCTTAATTTATATTGTAGCTTGGCTTCTTTACAAGAGGGGGGTTATGGCCTCTAACTACTTTTGAGCTCTACATCTCACAGCTTTTGCCATCAGAGAAGGACTGACATTCTTTCTCTGACTAGTCAGAATAATCATTTAAATATATAAATCGAGTCAGATCATTGAACTTATTTAATTCTTCACTCCGAATGGCTTCCCATTATACTTAGAATAAAAGACAAACTTTCCACAAATAAGGACCTTAAATGAGTAAGTTAATGCTTCTTTGACTCTACCCCTCAACTTCATGTTCTTTTAACCACACTTCACAAATTCTCCCCCCATCATTTTCCAATCAACCTTGTCCTTTTTTTTTGCAAACGTGCACACTCATCTATCTTCTGCTTCACTAAGCCATGTGAACTTCTACATCTTTGCCTTAGCTGTTTTTCTCCCAGATCTTTGCTCTTCTAGATATTTTCATTCTTCTGATCTCAACATAAATGTTGCCTTCTTAGAGCTGTTCCTATATTCAAGTGAAAGTAGCACCCAATTCTGTGACAACCTGTACATACTTTTCTGTTTAATTTTCTATATAATATTTAATTGCTATCTGAAATAATTTTATTTGTACCCATAGCTATTAACTATTTTCCTCGCCTTAGACTATAAGTTGCGTGAAATCAAGGGCCAAATCTATATTTCATTGCTGTAAGTTCAGGATTGTTAAAAAGTGATGACAATAATTAATTAATTATAGGTGATACTGGACTACAATGTAATACAACACAGGTACATATTTTTTTTTTTACTTTCTTTTTTCTTTTTTTGAAGAGGCTATCTGAGGAACCAATATGAGATTGACAGTGGCTTGTGATAGAGATTTGTGAAAGGGAGCAATTTGAAAGCAAGGAATATTGTCTGAAGTGCGTCTAGTATGGAGCTCATAGGAATTCTCTTTACATTGAATACAGTTCCTTTAGAATAAAACTAAAAACTGAAAATCATTTTGCAATTCATGTCCAATGAAAACGAATTTATTTTTGGATAGTGAACTTCAACAGACCCTGGAGACATCTACAAATACATAAGGACAGTTGAATATTAGGTTTTTCATATACAGAAGAGTGGTTTGGGATAATGAAACATGTTTTTATATTTTATGTAGGGAGTAAAACTAAAGCCATGGAATGGATGAGATCTTGTAGACAGAGGGTGTTCTGAAAGAAAAAATAGATTAGGGAGAAACTTTGACGTATTCCATTATTTAAAGGTCTGGGAGAGGGTGAATAGCCAACAAAGGGAACCGAAGAGAGACCAAACCAATTGGAGGAAAATTATAAACAGAAGCTACAGAAATATTTCAAGAAGGAAGTAACAGCAACATATATCCAAAGTTAAGATATCAGATAAGGAAAACATGAACTTGATCATTCATTTTAAAATCATAGAGGTCATTTAAAATTTAATGAAAGAACTTCATGTGAAATGGGAAGCTAAAGCCAAACTGAAGTGAGTTAAAGAGAAACTGAAAAAGTTAGAACTAAAATTATATATCTGAAGAAAAATTGAAGAAAGCAGAGATCAATTTGTTGATGATGACAGTGTTACTGACATGATTCATTTAAGCCTTTTGCATCCCTCCTTCAGGAAAAAGAAAGTCTGGCCATTTTGCTTACTTTCCATATGGTGGAAGCAAATTCAGCCTTTGATGTATATTTTCATCTGAATTCTTCTCTTTCATTGTATTTATTGCTCTTTGTTTCCCAACATCTGTTTCGTCTTCTTTATTCTTTAATAACAGGCTGAGAGTAATGGAAATCATCCAGGAACTGACACTGAATTGAAATAAACCTGGAAGTGAGGCTCCAAATTCAGCTGTTATAAGATCTGGTGTGTCCTTTTGAAGAAGGTAAGTTACCTGTGAAATAAGCAGGTTTTACAAACTCTCTAAGCATACTTCAATTCCCCAAATTCCACGTCAATGCTTGAAGCCCACATTTTACTTACAACTACTGTGAGTAATTTGCATTTTTACTTGTGAAATATGGGCATAGATAAACAATTAACCAGCCTTCTAGGGAGCTTTTTAATTTAATTATTAGAAGTTTACTCACATATTATTTGTCTTCTACAGAAAAATAATTAGCAAATGTAATATTTTCCACATAGATTTTGATGCTCTGCAAATAAGTTGACATTCTATCTAGGTAAAAATCATAGGCATATCAAAATAAATTAATTCAAATAAAACCATATAAGGGCATATTTTCTTTTAAAATAAATATAACATAGCTGATATTGTATTATAATGTATAAAAGCCTCTTACTTCTTACATTCAGAATACTACAAAAATTTCCATTTAGTTTCCATATACAAAAATACCACAAAATTATCCTATGGTCAATGAAGGAATTTTGTCCTAAATATGAATTTCGTAACAAGAAAGATTTTCCCTGCAAAGAATAGAGACAAACAAAGACTTTTGTGAAAGTACAGTTTGAATTTTTTTTTTTTTTTTTTGGCAAACTGCAATTTGAATTTTCTATCAGCATTTCAAAAATAAGTTTGTCAGTATGAGAGAAGAAAGACAATGCAGCTGCCCACTTTTCCTGATGCCTGCTGTGCTTTCCAAATGATGATTTTGGCACTTGTACTTTGCTATAGCAAAAATATGAAATAAAAGTAAGGTTCAGGCAAAGTCTAATTCTATAATATCATCTGTAACTTCTATGTGATCAACATAAGGCCAAAATTTATCCAAATTAATATTTTGGCACCTAACTTATCATTTCTTCCCTAGACTCAATGATACTAGTAGATGGTATATTGTATTTTATATTTATTTCAGCATATTATAGGGGTATGAATGTTTAGGTTACATATATTGCCTTTGCCCTATCTGAGTCAGTGCTTCAAGTGTGTCCATTCCCCAGATGGTGCACACCGCATCCACTAGGTGTGAATATATACCCATCGCCTCCTCCCCTTTCCCACCTGCCCAACACCCAATGAATGTTACTAATATATGTGCACATAAATGTTGATCAGTTAATACCAATTTGATGATGAGTACATGTGGTGCTTGTTTTTCCATTCTTGTGATACTTCACTTAGTAGAATGGGCTCCAGCTCTATTGAGGATAATACAAGAAATGCTAGATCACCATTGTTTTTTTGTGGCTGAGTAGAACTCCATGATATACATATACCACATTTTATTAATCCACTCATGTATTGATGGGCACTTAGGTTGTTTCCACATCTTTGCAATTGTGAATTGTGCTGTTATAAACATTTGAGTGTCTTTTTTATAGAATGTCTTTTGTTCTTTTGGGTAGATGCCCAGTAATGGGATTGCTGAACAAATGGTAGTTTTACTGGTAGCTCTTTGAGGTATCACCATATTATTTTCCACAGAGATTGTACTAGTTTGCAGTCCCACCGGCAGTGTATGAGTGTTCCTCTCTCTACGTGTCCATGCCAACATTTACTGTTTTGGGCTATTCTCAACGGGAATCAAGTGATGTCTCATTGTGGTTTTGATTTGCATTTTCCTGATGATTAGAGATGTCGAACATTTTTTCATATGTTTGTTGGCCATTAGTCTATCTCTTTTGAAAAGTTTCTGTTCATGTCCTTTGCCAACTTTTTGATAGGGTTGTTTGATTTTCTCTTGCTGATTTTCCCGAGTTCTACATAGATTCTAGTTATCAGCCTTTATCCGAATGTGTAGCCTGTGAATATTTTCTCCCTTTCTGTAGATTGTCTGTTTGCTCTTGTGATAGTTTCCTTGGCTGTGTGGAAGCTTTTTAATTTATTTATTTTTGTTGCTGTGATTGACTTTGGGGTCTTCTTCATAAATTCTTTCCCTAGGCCAATGTCTATAAGAGTTTTTCCAACATTTTCTTGTAGAATTCTTATAGTTTTATGCCTTAGATTTAAGTCCATTATCCACCATGAGTTGATTTTCGTGAGATATGAGAGGTGCGGATTCTGTTTCAGTCTTCTATATATGGCTGTTCAATTTCCCCAGCACCGTTTATTGAATAAGGATTCTTTTCCTCAGTGTATGTTTTTGTCTGCTTTGTCAATGATGAGATGGCTGTATAAGGATGGTTTTATATCTGGGTTTTCATTTCCATTGGTCTATGTGTCTGTTTTAAGCTTTAGTATGGCAGAGCTGTATCTGGTCTGTCTTAATAAAGCCAGCAACTTGGAAAGCAATCCATATTCACTGAAACTTCCAACTGCTAGCTAACTTGTATGTATGAGAAAAATTGGGCCTGAGTTATGGCCTTTCAGGGCAGTGAGTTCCGGTGTCACAGTACCTGTGCAACTGAACTGAAATTCTTTGGTCAGATAGAATGTTTTCATAATTCACGTATGTGGATTATTTTTAGCTTTATTTATGCTTTTTCCCCCATTTGTTTTAAACCAAAAGAGCACTGCCAAACAGTGTAAGGTGACTATCCTGGAAAAGAGTGCCATTAAGGCCCTCACTAAGCAGAGTAAAATTTTTGTCTACTCAGAAATCACCTTCCCATAGAAAACGTTTCTGGCTGCTCTATATAACAATGCACAGCTGCATCACCATGTGTTGTTTTTTTTGTTCATCCCTCATCTCCACCTGATAAATCACACACTTGTTGTCTGTCTTCCCTCATTACACTATAAGCTGTATGCATTAGGGTTATTGCTGGTTTGTACATTGCCAAATATTTAGAACCCAGAAAAGTTTTCTGCCATCCAGTATGCACTCAATAAATCTTTGCTACAATTACAGAAGGCAAGTTTAAGCATAATTTATTTTTGTCTTTCTGCTATTTTTTAATTTATTTTGTTTAATTTTAATTATGATGGGTACATAATATTTGTATATATTTATATGTGATGTTTTGATACAGACATATAATGTGTATTAATCAAACCAGGGTAATCGTGGTATCCGTCACCTCAAGCATTTACCATTACTTTGTTTAGGAACATTCCAATACCACTCTTTTAGTTATTTTAAAGTATATCCTAACCTGTTGTTATTTATAATCATGTCGTTGTACTATCAAATATCATTCATTCTATCTAAATATATTTTTGTACCCATTAACCATCCCTATTTTATCCCCTGCCTCCCTGCTACCTTTCTCAGCCCCTGGTAACCATCTTTAGACTCTCTGTCTCTGTGAGATCAAGTGTTTTGATATTTAGCTCCCACATATAAGTGAGAACGTGAAACTCGTCTTTCTGTGCTTGGCTCATTTCACTTAACATAATGTTTTCCAGTTCCATCCATGTTGTTGCAAATGGCAAGATTTCATTCTTTTTTGAGGGTATATAACATTGCATTGTGTATATGTACCACATTTTTTTTATCCATTCATCCACTGATGGACACTTAGGTTGATTCAAAATCTTGGCTATTGTGAATACCATTGTGTGTTTATAACATGAGAGTGCAGATATCTTTTTCATATACTGATTTCCATTCTTTTGGATATATACCTACCTAACACTGGAATTGCTGGGTTATATGGTAGTTCTATGCTTAATATTTTGAGGAACTTACATACTGTTCTTCATAGTGATCAGACTAATTTACATCCCCCAAGAGTGTACAAACATTCCCCTTTCTCCACATCCTCCCCAGCATTCATTATTTTCTGTTTTTTTTTCTATTGTAAAAGCCATTTTAACTAGGGTGAGATGATATCTCATTGTAGTTTTGATTTGCATTTATCTGATGACTACTGATGTTGAGCATTTATTCATATACCTGTTGGTCATTTGTATGTGTTGTTTTGAGAAATACCTATTCAGATCCTTTGCCCATTTTTAAATTGGATTATTTGATTTTTTCCTATTGAGTTGTTTGGAGATCTTTATATATTCTAGTTATTAATCTTTTGCAGATGGGTAGTTTGTAAATATATTCTCTCATTCTGTGGGTTGTCTCTTCAGTTTTTTGATTATTTTCTTTGGTGTGCAGAAACTTTTTAGCTTGATGTGATCTTATTCATCTAATTTTGTTTTGGCTGCCTGTCCTTTGGAAATATTACTCAAGAAGTCCTTGCTCAGATCAGAATCCTAAAGCATTTTCCCAATGTTTTCTTTTGGTAGTTTCATAGAATCAGGTCTTAGATGTAAGTCTTTAATCCATTTTGATTTGGTTTTTGTATGTGGTGAGAGACAAGGGTCTACTTTTATTCTTCTGCATGTGGATACCTAGTTTTCCCAGCACCATTAGTAAAGACACTGTTCTTTCCTCAATGTATGCTCTTGGCAATTTTGTTGAAGACAGTTTCACTATAGATGTGTGGATTTTTTTCTGGTTCTTTATTCTATTTCCTTTATGTATCTGTTTTTATGCCAGTATCATGCTATTTTGGTTACTACAGGTCTGTAGTATAATTTGAAGTCAGCTAATGTGATTCTTCAAGTTTTATTCTTTTTGCTCAGGATGGCTTTTGCTATTCTGAGTGTTTTGTGGTTTCATATAAATTTAAAGATTATTTTTTTTTATTTCTGTGAAGAATGTCATTGGTATTTTAACGGCAATTGCCTTGAATCTGTAGATTTCTTTTTTATAATTTCAAAGCATTGCAAATGTTTTTGGTTGCAGGGATCACTTTTGTAATCCTTGAGTCAGGGTTATAAGTGTGCTGGTCACCCAGATTGTGTTCATTATATCCATTAGGTAGGTTTTTACTCATCCCCTCCTCCTCCCTCTCCCCCCATTGATTTCCATTGAGTTTCCATTGTTGAATTTCCATGTGTTTATATAAGTTTCAAAGTCCTCTTATTACTTATTTCTAGTTTTATTCATTTGATATGATTTCTTTTTTTTTTTTTTTGAAATTTTAAAGATTTGTTTTGTGGCCTAACATATGGTCTATCCTCAAAAATGATCCATGTGCTGAGGAAAAGAATGTGTATTTTGCAGCTGTTGGATGAAATATTCTGTAAACATTTATTAGTTCCATTTGGTCTATAGTATAGATTAAGTCCCATGTTTCTTTGCTGATTTTCCACCTGGATAATCTGTCCAATGCTAAAAGTGGGGTTGTAAGGTCTCCAGTTATTATTATACTGGGATCTACCTCTCTATTTAGTTTTACAAATTATTTCTTTATATATCTAGGAGCTGCAGTGTTGGGGTGTATATATTTACAATTGTTATAGCTTCTTGCTGAATTGACCCTTTTACTACTATATAATGACATTTTTGGTCTTTTTTTATTTTTTTAAAGTTTTTATCTTGAAATCTATTTTATGTTAGAAGTATAGCTACTTCTGCTCTTTTTTGGTTTCTATTTGCATGGAAAATCTTTTTCTATCCATTTATTTTCAGTCTGTGTGTCTTTGTAGATGAAGTGAATTTCTAGTAAACAATATATCATTGGCTCTTTGTAAAAAAAATTCATGCAGCTACTCTATGTCTTTTGATTAGAGAATTTATTACATTCTCATTCAATGTTATTACTGATAGGTAAGGACTTAATACTGCTGTGTTATTTGATTTCTGGTTGCTTTGTGGCCCTCTCTTCCTTTCTCTCTCCCTCGTTTTCTTCCTTCCTTCCTTCTTTTCTTCCTCCCTCCCTCCATTCCTCCCTCCCCTCCTTCCTTCCTTCCTTACTCCCTCCCTGCCTCCTTTCCTGTCTTCCTTTGTGAAAAGTGATTTTCTTTGGTAGGGTACCTTTTATTTTGCATATCTGTTGTAGGTTTTCTTTATTCAAGGTTACCAGGAGGCTTGCAAAAGACATTTTATAACAAATCACTTTATTTTCTTTTAATTTATTTTTTTTAATTTCAGCATATTATGGGGGTACAAATGTTCAGGTTACGTATATTGCTCTTGCTGCCCCTGTCCCCTTGAGTCAGAGCTTCAAGCTTGACCACTGAATTCTTTTTACAAACAAATAACCAAGCAAAGAGAAGTCTAAAAGGAATTCTACACTTTAACTTCATCTTTCCCCACTTTTTAACTGTTGCTCAGTGGTGTACCTCGCGTTTTATACGACCGCTCTGTCAAACAGTTGTAGTGATTATTTTTGATAGGTTTGTCATTTGGTCTTCCTACTCAATACATAAGTGTTTTATTCTTTGCAATTACAGCAATAGCATATATTGTAACTGTGGATTTACTGTTACCAGTGAGTTGTATACCTTCAGATGATCTATTATTGTTCATTAATGTACTGTTCTTTCATATTGAAGAACTCCTTTTAGCATTTCTTTTAGAATAGGTCTGGTGTTGATGAAATCCCTCAGTTTTTGTTTGTCTGGAAAAGTCTTTGTTTCTCTTTCATGTTTGAAGGATATTTTTGCATGATATAATATTCTAGAATTAAAGTTTTATTCCTTCAGCAGTTTTTGAATATTCCATGCCACTCTTTCCTGGTCTGTAAGGTTTCCACTGACAAGTCTGCTGCCAGACATATTGGAGCTCCTTTATTTGTTATTTTTTTCTTTATCTTGCTCCCCTTGAGACCTTTTCTTTATCTATAACCTTTGGGAGCTTGATTAGTAAATGCCTTGAGGTAGCCTTGTTTGAGTTAAATCTGTTTGGTGTTCTATGACTTCCTTGTACCTGATTATTAACATCCTTCTCTAGGTTTGCAAAATTTTCTGTTATTACTTCTTTCAATAAATTTCTCACCCCAATATCTCTGTCTACTTCATCTTTAGGGCAAATAACGCTTAGATTTGCAATGCTGAGGCTATTTTCTAGACCTTGTAGGCATGCTTCATTGTGTTTTTTTTTTTTCTCTGCTGACTATGTATTTTCAAATAGCTTGTCTTCAAGCTCACTAATTCTTTTGTCTACTTGATCAATTTTGCTGTTGAGAGACTTTGATGCATTTTTCAGTTAGTCAATTGAATTTTTCAGCTCCAGAATTTCTGCTTCATTTTTTTATTATTTCATTCTCCTTGTTAAATTATTCTGCTAAGCATCTAAATTCCTTCTCTGTTGTTTTGAAGTACATCAAACTTCTTCAGAACAGCTACTTTAAAATCTTTGTCTGAAATGTCACATATCTCCATCACTCGTGTATTTGTCACTGATACATTATTTAGTTCATTTGGTGAGGTCATATTTTCTGTACATTTTTCATGTTTATGGATATTCATCTATGTCTGGGCATTGAATAGTTAGGTATTATTTTAATCTTTGCAGTCTGGGCTTGTTTGAACCTGTCCTTCTTGAAAAGGCTTTCCAGACATTCAAAGGGAATTGCATGTTTTGATCTAAGTCTTTGGTCACTGCAGCCACATCATCACTGGTAACTGGGGAGCCCCAAGCCAAGTAATGCTGTGATTCTTGCAGACTCCTGCTGCTACTGCCTTGGTGGAATTAGGTAAAATACCAGAGAATTCCCTGGAAATTTCCAAGGCAAAGTCTTAGTGCTGGGCTGCTGGAGTTGGGGGACGAGTGACATGGGCACTCCCTCATGGCCACTTCAGCTGGGTTTGTACTAAGACTTTTGCAACTGAAGCCATCCCAGTCTCACCTATAGTCTATGGTAATAGCTACCCTGATACCACTGATATTTATGCAAAGCCCAAGTGCTCTTTCATCAGTGCCTCTTTCCTTGAAACAATGTTAAAACCAGGTACTCTGATTTCTCACTTGATTTTTGGTTCTCCTGAAGGTGCTTTCTTGCATGGATAGTTGCTGAGTTTGGTGGAGATGATCCCTGGAGGTTTTTATTCAGCCATCTTGCTCCACTCCTCCCTTGAGCACAATTTGACAATAAATGTTATAACTGTTGCCAATCAATTTAAACATGCATTTTAGGATAATTTGTATCCAAGGAAAGATAATAGTGGACATTACAGCTGTCTACATTTTCCCCTACTCAACTTATTTTATATTCTTTAGTAACAAGAAAGTGACAAGACTCAGAGAATAAGCAGAGAATGGAATTGGACAATTACATACATTAGATTTAAGATGAAATTACCTTTTAATGGCTATTGTCAAATATTAGTCACCAAGCATGTGATCTCATGTCAGGTTGAGAGTTGAGAATGGTCAAAAGATGCACTTTAGAAGCTTTTGCTAAGGAAAGAGTGTTCTAGGTACTGATATCCAAAATTACATCACATCTTGCTAAGGACGGAGCATATATAGCTGTTGGGGACATATAATTTTGAAACTAGCTCACCTGATGATGGCAACTAATTTTGAAGTTAATTTATCAAGCATACATGTTGATTTATCAAGCATATAGATTTCTACCAGACTCACCTCAGGGGTGGATTAAAGTAATGTGTAAAGTAGATCAGTGTGGTATGATACAGCTGGAAAATTTCAAATTTCAACAAACCAAGATTTTTTCCTACTAAAACTATATAATCTAGAGGAGGAACCAAGAAAATTAGCAGAAATAACATGCAATTAGACCACATAAAAATACAAAGAGTGACACAAATTAAATGCATTAATTATCATTGTGGTCACTGTTTACATTGTACATGACTACAAGAACACAAATAACTGGTCAGAATGTCATGAGGTTTTCAACTCTGTTACATGGCTTGTAATTATGTATTGCTCTGTTCTAATCTTCTAAACTATACCTACTGAGAATATATTATCGTCTCATCACAGGACATTTTAATTATATCCAGTCTTTTCCATGAATGTATTTGCCCAGTTTATCCTTGAAAACAGTGCAGTTAGTCACAATATATATAATTTTATAGGTTTGGTCAAGCCTATGATACAAAGTTTAAAATATTTCTCTATTTTTTTCCACAATGTAATAAATTTTTGGTAGCATTTTGTACAGTGTTTGAACCCTTAATATTCATATTCTACACATATTCACCATTTAATTTTTTTCTTAATTATATTGACTTTCCATTGGCTCTTTTTTGTGTTGTTGCTTTTGTTTAATTTTTAAATCTATTTTGTGTCATTATCCCTAATAAAGATTTCTATGGCTCAGTTTGCATCTAATGAGTCTTGTTCTCCTCCTCTTCTCTTCCCCGTTTTCCTCTCCCTTCTCCTTTTCCTTCTCCTTCTTTACTTAAAAGCATCTAATTATTTTTTCTTTTTTTTCTGTAATAAAAGTTTTTTCAGTCATTTTATTTTTTGATTATAGGGACATAATTTGCTATTATAAAATATGATGTTTAAATTATATATGAACAAATATCAACTTAATATTTTACTGAGAGGAATGTGATTGAAAATCCTACCTATTTTTAAAGTTTGCTTGATATTCTTTAATACATTGACATAAACTCTTTGTTCAGAGGACAAGAGATTTCTGTTAATTAATATATTATAATATTATGACTTTTGTACACAAAATTATCAATACATGGTTTTCATGGGTACGAATAAATGCAAATATATATATATATATATATCTCCAAGTGAAGGAAGTGTATTGGAGACAGCACTTACCAACTCTTTAAAAACATCCTTATAATGAAAATGCATAACCCACTTAGCTTTTGTGAGTCAACATTTTACATAACACTTATCTGTAATACTCATATTTTTATGTAGCTCAAATTAAGGATTATCACTTACCTTTAATTGTCTTTATGCAAAATGTTGTGTAAGACTAAAACACAGGGCAAGGGGAAAAAAAGTCAAAATATTGTCTCTAAAAAATTTTCCCCAGGTTTCTATGAATTTGGAACTTAGAGTTCTAAAATAATGAGTCTCAGAATAGGATCCAAGGTTAAACAGCACCAGAACCATCTAACAAATTTGTTGACAGTACAGTGTCCTGGGCCTCTTAGTGATGTGCAGTCTGTGGAGGTGGGGGCTTGCATCTGTCTTCTCACAAGCTTCTATGGTGATTTTAATGTACACTATATTTTGAAAACCTGTGAGTCCTGGAGCTCTAGAAACTTTACACAAAGAAGAATATATGAAAAGAGAATGATTCCTGAAATTATGATTATACTTTGATTTTTTTTCTGCCTTTTAAGGGTCTCTATAGAAGTAAAATTGATTAAAGAGGTACATGTTTAGACTTCACAGTCTGCCATAAGCAGAGCAATAATTCAAGCCCAAACTAGGTATGTAGGTACCATCCAAAACAAGCTGAAATTTACCCTGTCTTGTGAAAAGATTCTTACTTTAAGATAAATATATCATAATTAATTCTATTGGTAGAGGAAATGAATATTGTATGTTCTAGAAGCCTGGCATAAGAAAATTGGATTTACTGATACAATCATTCTAGCTATTATAAGTAGTGTTGTTACAGCAAACCAGACCAGGAAACAAACCGAGAGCCACGCAAGAGTACTGCAAAACAAGCTTTTGTTACGCTGGTGGGCTCAGAGGGGCTTCGCCTCCAAAGTCTGAGCAATTGGGGTTAAAAATATGCTGGTTTTTATTACTTGGTATGAGGAAGCTGGTGACTATAAAAGCAGACAGTTATGAAGCTTGCATAAAATTGGGGTTACATCATTTGTACCAGCCTTGCAAAAAATGAAATTTACAAAGTTTGCATAAGATTACGGTTAAGTCAAATGTAGCTTTGTAGTTGCTTAACTAAGCTCTTTTGCAGTTATGCTATTATGCTAGTATTAGGAGGTAGGAGAGTGGAAAATTTTTTTCTTACAGTATCACTAAAAATAGGAAGTATTCAAGGATAGACATTAACAATCAGTAGATATTTCCTTGATAAAGAATTATTTCCGTATATGTGAATCTTAAAAGAAAACTTATATGTATGAAAATATAATGTTTCACAAGTAAAACACAGAATTTGTAGTAAAGGTCAGAGTTTTTAAATTTTTACAGATATGATTGATTAAATATTTCTGGTTTTTTTTGAAGGGGGATTTGGAGGAATTAAAAATGTCTAGATTTGGCTTTAAAAATTGAAGGACCTTGTTGCTCACTCATAGCTGAAGGAATCCCATGAATTATGACAATTGAAATGGCTTTGGAATATGTCTTAGGGTTTAACTTTCTCCTAGGGAAATTAAGTTTTATTCTTTCATATAGGTCTATGGGGACATGGAATTTATTCATTTATTTTGAGAATATTTATTAAATGTGTGTGTTGTCATCACACTATATGGTGGAGGTGCCTGAATGTATGATCTTTCTTATCTGCATATGATTTTCAAAACATCAAGATGGATTATTTTGGGGATGTGCCTGTGGTCATAGCCACTAACTAAATGTAGGGAAAGTGTAGGGGGACAAACTCTTAAGTGCATTTATATATTTCTTGAGAGCCTTCAAATGCTCAATTTAAAATATGTACAGCCCAAACACAGATGGCTAAATTCCATTAATGAAGTTGGGTTTTGAAAGAAATCATTATATATAGTGCTGCCTCTGAATCTGATTTTGCAGGAAACTCTGTGTGCAAATTTACCACTTCTCTCCTGATTCAACAATCAGCACATAACATTCACTGTTCACTATTTCAAAAATTAAGAAAAGCCGTCATCTTCCTCCCAGTCAAAACTTCTCTTTGATTGTTTTTTCTTTTTAATCGCATTTTATAGTTTATGTAACAAGAACTATATCCAAGATATTTTTATAATCAACTTCAGCATTTAGTTCAGTAAATTAATATTTAATTGAATTAAAGACAAGAACTAAGAGAAATAAATGAAATTTGAAAAATTCATCCATTCTCCAAATTTATTGAGTGTTCACTATGTACCAGATACTAAGATAAGGGTTGGATTGAAGAAATAAAAGATACAATCTCTGCTACCAATGATTACCATACAGTGAAAGCAAGAAATAATTACAACTAGGAGGATATCAGGGAAATGATGTGGAAGAGATATTTCAGGTAAAATCCAAAGAACAGGTAAAAACCAAGGAGAGACAAATGTACTCCAGTGAGGGCCCTCACACATGTGTGGACAATGATGCATATAAATCATAGAACATTTGTGAGAATTCAGTTCTAGATCTGCTTTCACTATGAATTGTCTTAGCACCTAACAAGATAGACTATTGCTATTAATATTCTATAAGTGCCTGGAAACAAAAATCCAAAATGTTTAATGAAATCTGCACGGTGCACAGAAAAATACATTTTGCTATTGTTCCTTAATAATTAGTATTTATTAAACTATTTAATAAATTTAACACTATAGTCAAAATTTTATTAACTAGAGAGTTAAACTCAAAAATAGAGAAATTGGGTGCCCCATACTATTAAATTTATTTAGGATAAATATTTTATTTCTATTATAAGCTTACCATACTGTGGGAGCTTTTTAAGAGGAAGAGGAAGAATGAAGTACAGAACATTATTTTAGACCCTGTCCTCCTACTTATAATATATATTGACTCTCAGAATACTACTTGTGTAATATACAGATCAAATAACTTTTTGAACCTAAATAAATACATTTCTAATAAGCAGGGTATGAAATGTTTCATGCAAGTCTAAAATGTGTGGTGTGAAAATTGGCAAAAGTCTGAAGTAGCATATGACCTGTAAAATGGAAAATGAAAGTCTGGCCAAAGGTGGAAATCAGACCATAGACGAGCGAAAACAATACATGTAATCCTAGGAATTTGCAAATATGGATGTGGGATGTCTGACATCTGAGTTACACCATCAAAAGTGTTCATAGTCTTGCTATTTAATAATTTTGGCCATGTAGAATTGAAATACTTATTTATGACATATAAAAACAAACTTTATAAATTATTTTATAACAGATGTGCATAACCATTTACAACAGATGCAGATATGTGTTTATAACAAGTAATTAGCAAATATATAGTAAGGGCAACATTCAGCTACTCAGGACTTCAAATTCGCTCTCTCCCTTATTCTAAAAGCACTTTTTTCACAAGCAATGAATTTCACTTGTCAGGACCAAGTATTTTAATAATAGAACTTGATAAGGTTGACAAGAATGAGAGAGTTATATGATCTATTAATATAAATGAAATTAATCTCAATCATACCAGGGTCTCATTTGTATTGATGATGGGGAAGCATCTGAGTATCTTCTATTTCAAAAATAGGGCTATAGGAATCTCTTAAGAACACAGAGAGAAAATAAAATTACAGTCAAGGGAGATGATGACGGCATTACCCTACATAATTTCACCACGTGTTGAGACAGTAAATTCCACTCACCGTCTTGAATAACATTTCCAACGTCCCTTATATTCCTTTATTCTTGTCACTAGTATTTAAAAATATTAAATTTATCTACCAATCTAATTTATGCCTCTTAAATTAACTTCCATTTTTATCATTTTTCAAGTTAATGTCATTACTTTATGTATTATAAACTTATCCCTTTACTTATAATTATATAATTTATTTTTATTTACTCTCTACAATAGTTACATACAACAATTATGTTTTGGATGTCCTTTAAATACAATTTGTTCCTTTTTGTCCTGAAGAAATTACTCTTATAAAATGTCCCCTATTCTAAAATTTCAGTTTAACACCCAATTGCAGAGGGAATTAAAAGACAACCTAGCTAAAATTAACTTATTCTTCAGCTTTCTGAATTCATTGTAAGTTAGAAAAAAATTAAGCCATGAGTGTCATGATGAAAAAGAATTTCAGTGGATTTCATATGATTATTTCTAAATGACTTCAGTGGAAATATTTTTAAATGCTTATTTTTTAAAGTTTTCTCTAGTAAAGAAATCATTTAAAATATGTAAAAATTTACATGAAACATAAAACCTTAAAAAATTCATGTGCTGTCAAGTGCAGCATATATAGTCCCAGGTGCTCAGGAGGCTGAGGCAGGAAGATCACTTGAGTCCAAGAGTTCAAGTCTAGTCTTTACAGTATAGTGAGACCTTGTCTCTAGCAAAAAATGCATGTGCTCTAATGTTTACAGAAAAAGATTTCCAGGGATAAAAATTTGTTAAATACTTCAAATTGTAATCCTTAAATTTAAGTTAGTGTTTAATCCTTTCTTTTTAGGATTATTTATTAGGTATATGGAGATTATAGATTATTTAAATAAAAGAAAAATAGATAAAGTTGCCACTTAGTTCTTATTTACTTATTTACTTTTTAAATTTTTATTTTATATTTTACTTTTAAGATTATGAAAGCAAGAGAAAAAAACTGTAACGAAATTTGTTAGGTATACACTACTGTTAAAGGCTGTGCTAGAGGCTTTGAAATATACTATTATTAAGTCTGTAATATCATCAAGTATGATGAAGGTAATTATCCCTATTTGAAAACAATGAGGCTCAAAGAATTACATGACTTCAAAGACACACTGGAATTTAGACACAGTAGAATTTAGAATATTTAAGACAATTTTATAGGATTTATATAATATAGAACAGAGGAACAATAAATATGAGGTCCTACAGAAAGTAATGTATACAAAATTTTTAATATTTCCTGTCATAGAGTATACATATAAAAATATGTTGCCTTTCTTTGGTTGCCTCTAATACAAAAATACATAAAGCAGAAGGTAAATTTTGTAGAACCAAGTCTTGTTTTACCTGGATTCATAGTTCACTCTGTTTATTAGCTTAATAATTAACAAAACTTATTCTTAAAACTCTACAAAAAGAAATAGAAAATATGAATAGAACTATAACTAGTGATGAGATTGAATTAGTAATCTAAACTTTTCTTACAAAGAGCTCTGGCCATAAGGTTTCAGCAGTAAATGTTACCAAACTTTTAAAGGAGAATTAACAAAAATCCTTCTCATACTCTTCGAAAATACTGAAAAAGAGAAAATACTTTCTAATTCATTCTATGAAACTAACATTACACTGATATCAAAGCCAGATGAAGGCACTAAATAAAAAGACAAAAAAAAAAAACCTACAGAACGATATCCCTTATGAATATTCATGCAAAAATTCTCAGCAAAATATTTACAAACCAAATTTAGCAGAAAATCAAAAGTATTATAAACCATGACCAAGTGGTATTTATCCCTGGAATGCAAGGATGATTCAACAAACAGAAATCAGTGTATTACCACAGTAACAGAATGAAAGAAAAAACAAAACAAAACATGTGAGTATTGATGCAGAAAAAACACCTGGCTATATTCAACACAATTATATGATAAAACACTCAATAAACTTGTAATATACAAAAACTTCCTCAACATGATAAAGGCCATATATAAGAAAAACCCACAGCTGACGTCTTACACACAGGTGAAAGAATAAAACTTTCTTCTATGACTAAGAATAAAATGAGGATGCCTGCTTTCACCAATTCTAGATAATACAGTATTAGAAGTTCTAGCCAGAGAAATTAGGCAAGAAAAAGAAATAAAAGTCACCCAAATTGGAAAGGAAGGAAGAATTAAAATTATCCATGCTGGCAAATGATTTGAAGTTATATTTAGAATATCCAAAAGATCCCCCCGCCCCGAAAAAAAAAACCCTGTTAAAACCAATAAACAAATTCAGTAAAGTAGCAAGACACAGAGTGAACAAATAAAAACTAACTGTAGCAGGACACAAAGTTAACAAATAAAAATCAACTGTATTTCTATATATTAACAACAAATAATCCAAAAAGGAGATTAAGAAAATAATTCCATTTACAAGAGCATCAAAAACAAAAACAAAACACATAGGAATAAACTTAGACAAGCAGGTGAAGGACTGGTATATTACAAACTACAAAATGTTACTAAAAGGAATTTAAAAAGACATAAATTAAGTTACTTAATTTAGCACTTAATGTCTGCTGGAAGCGTATACAATAGTACTGAGCTTATAAAGTTAGAGAGGAAACCATTTGTGATAAATGCTTTATTTGTATAAAGTGTACTATGATCAATTTACCAATTGACTACTTGAGTACTGATTATGCAAAGCCTTGTCACTGTTAATTATTAAATATATCGCAAAGTTATAATCTACTGGCAAATAAATATTTAATAAATGTTGATGAACATGGGTTTCTAAGTAGAGATGTTAATGCACGGTTCAGATATAAAAGTATATGGGGGCCAATATATTTTCATTGTAAATCACTGTCTGACAAAACTACTTAGTATGAATAACCTGTTTTCTTAGAAAGTCATGTCAAAACAGGATATCAGGAAAACTAGGACACTTTTTAAAAGATAACCTAGAAGATGACATTTAAGAAATATTTTTTTGGGAAATGATGGTTTCCCTTTCTACTAAAACTTTCGATTTTTAAATATGTACAATTCAATCATTCCTTCAAATTGGTGAGTGAATCAGACTGATATTTGCTGCACAATTTTATGTTTTACAAAGAGATTAAGTATATAGTACATAAGGATTATGATTCCTTTTGAAAATAAATAAAAATGGTCTCTATATTAAGTTTCTAAATGTTCCATACTTTTATATTATTTGTTACTTTTTACTTTCAAATGTACTTAAATACAAATATAACTGAATATGTATTATCACATAAAAGCTTCTGAAAAAGAGAGTTTTATAACAAATTTAGAATGAATATTCATCAATTATGTTCATCAAAACCACCATCAACCAACAAATAAAGCAGAACTGGCCTTCACTGTAGTTTTAAAATGTGTTTAAGAATAAAGACAAAATAAAAGCAGACCATTTCAATCACTCCCTGATGTGGAACAGCTATTGCAATTCTCCTTGTCTAGTTACCCCATCCTGCTGGAGACTAGGTCTTCTTCACTCAAATGCTGAATTTTCTTAGGATCTTAGTGGTCTGAAAACATTACTGTGCTGTTTGGTTCAAGAGACTATTAAAAGGAGAAGCTGAAAAATATTAGAAATATGCAAAAATAACAATCAAAATCTTAATTTAAACACAAACCCTAAGTTTAATGGACTGAATGACAGGAAATGTATAGATACTCTAGTATATCTTTCCTCCTTAGCAAAGAGATCATCATAAAAAATATTGATACTGTAAAACATTTATCTAATTTGCACAAACAAAAGCTCTTTAATACATAATGGATTTCTTTTCAAAGTGTTGTCTTCTGGCAATTCAAATATTGTTCACATATAGAATTGGCTCTTTATTTGAAATTTAGGAATAAAAGTGAGAAAAAGTTGAATGAATTTGACAAGGAGTCAAGTGGATAACAAAGAAGAAAAAATAAAGATAAATGCAAGGACAGCAAAGTGATCTAGGAAACAAAGAAGACAAAGTGTATTAGCAATAGAATGCAATGAGGGATACAGATTGTGAATAAGGTAGCTCAATAAAGGCTAACAAAGAAGTCACCCGTAATTGAAAAATAAATGGGAAGGTTAACACAATATGTAAGATGAGGAGGGAAATAAAAGTTTGGCCATATACTGATTGTGTTATTTAACTGCTAAATTTTAAACTGCTAAATTAAAGTATGTATTATGATGTTTGAGCAAATAGTTGAGCATTTTAAAGTGGTATTTGTATCAGACACAGAATGAGATTTCTCTGTTAAATAGTAAATGATCCTATTTCTTGTGTGTATACTAATCCTCTTTCTCAATTGCATCATAATTTCCCTTTTGCAAATGCTATAACTATTGCTACCAGGGAGAGAACAGCAGAAGAATTGATTACGGTTCTTTTTTACAGTGTGTATTATTTTTAGATTAATATGTAAATGTTTTTCCAAAACTAAATCTACTCAAGGCATGCCTATTATGTGCTTATGTTTTCATAAATTCATAAAGGATCAAATTGATTAAAAATATTTTCATTTTTTGTGAGTCCTAATCAAAGTCATTGTACATGCTATTAGCCTTGGGAATAGAAGGCTAAACTGAAATACAATGGTGAACTCCTGTTCAATTGTTTTTTCTTCATCTTAGACTTCAGTAGAGTTGGTTTTAGTTATTAATTTTGCAACAAAGTAAATTGATTTATGTTCAATATATAATAGTTTTAAGAGTTTGATGCCTTGGTATGATGATTTTTCTTAACGCAAAGAAGTTAAAGGATCAGAATGTGTGAAATGTATATCCAGGCTGCACCTACTGATGCCTGTGCATCTCTGTCATTCTTGGTCAGAGGCAAATAATAGGACACGGGAAAATTGCTGTAATCCTTTCTGAGGTTGTGGTGTGGCACATTTACAGGTCTGCATGAACAGTTGGATGCTTTCTCAGTTCATCATTCATGAGTTGTTTCACCAGCCCTGTCAACAGTTATTCCTCTAAGGAGCAATCATCCACATCCTGCAATCCTTGAGGACTACAAAGTCATCTTGAACTAGCAGTTAGATTGACGCTGCTTACTTTAGCCCCAAAATGGCACTTGTGTTATGATATAACACAACAGTTGCCAGACGAAAATAGAGTCCAGTAGTAATTGGGAAGCTCCAAATGTTTGGCATAGTAGTAGTCTCTAGTTTAAGCACTCGCCTTATGGCATTTCCGTGGATTTTTTGAATATTAATGCTTATTGTGGAGCATAAAAGATACACATCTTAATGAGAAAAATTGAAGAAGTATTCTGATGTTCTTGAACTGACAAGCTGGAGACTGCGATGGGCTCTACACAGATGACTTTTTTTTTTTAATGGGAATATAATAGCCTCTGGAGATACTGATCAGGACAGATAGATGTTTCTTCAGGTCTGCTTAGACACTAGAGATTTATGATATGAATCTATTAAAATATATTTCATCTGCTCCTTAAATCTGGAACAAAGAAGTGTCCTTGATTTGAAGAGGAAAGTTTTTAAAAGCACATCAATGTGAAATAGATGATTTGGACTTTTTGCTGACTTTTAGGAAATTTTTGTTTGGAAAAGAGCATTCTTCTTGCTTTTAACTCTATAGCCAGAATCAGTGACTTTGATCAAGTGACATGCGATATTAATTTAGAAAATATAATTTGAAGCTGAAATTTAATTGCAAGGCACTAATGCACTGTGTCAATATATGAGAACATTTTATTAATTTTAACTAAAATCTTTATTTTTAATTTACACAAAGTAGATGAACTATCATCTGTTATTGGTGGCACAATAGAAAAAAATAATTAAAATATTATTTTCAAAGCCATGGTTTTTAAACTACACCTTGGTAATAGAGCTTTGTCATTTTTACAAAAAGGATTATGAAACAACTTTAATTGTTCTCAATAGTTTTTTGCTTTTGCCATTCTTAGAACAATCATGTATTAATGATAAATAAAAATGTGTGGAATAGATTTCTAATTTATAAAGCATAATAAAAACAGATATCAATGAAGTCATACTCCTGTCACTTGAATACTCTTCCCCATCCCATTGTCGTGCCTCTCGTTGTAGTGGAAACTAATCTATTTTTTGAAGTTCAGAATTTTATTTGTATGCTGTCTATGTGCAATTACTATATGTATGCATTATTATACAGTAGATTATTAACTTTACTTATTTTGAGCTTTTAAAAGTATTTTTATACTTTATGTAGTTTTAAATATTTTTATTTATTATTCAACATCATTTTTCTAAATTTTATCCATGTTATTGCTATGGCTTTTTTCAGTGATTGCCATTATCTTATATTGTACAAATATATTATGATTTATATATATGTTATATATATTGTTGGGCTGTTTCCGGTGTTTTGCAAATACAAATAATGCTCTAAATATTCTTGCACATATATTCTGGTGCACATTTGCACAATTTGTCTAAGCCTAGAAGTGCAGTAGCTCGCTTAAGAATTTGCATGTGTGACTTTATAAAATAATGTCAATTTTATATAATTATATCAATTTATCCCACTAGCAATGTACATAGTTACCTATGTTCTATATTCCCACCATTTTTGGTATTGTCAAATACTGCAAGTCCTGTGAATATAAAAGTTCCTCATTATAATCTCATTTTGCATATTCCTAATCAGTAATGAATTTTCAGTATATTTCATTTGATTTTATTGTTTGGTTCTTTTTTTATTTTTTATTTATTTCGTTTTTCCTTTTTTTTAATTTCAGCATATTATGGGGGTACAAATGTTAGGGTTACTATATTGCCCTTGCCCCTCCCTCCCCCTCGAGTCAGAGTTTCAAGCATGACCATCCCCCAGACGGTGCGCATTGCACGCATTATGTGTGGATATACCCATCCCCTATTGTTTGGTTCTTGTTCACAGAATGTATGTTTTGTGTATTAAAATATATACTGGATAACAATACTTTTCCAACTATATGTGCTGCAAATATCTTCTCCAATTTTTTTCTCCTTTCACATTTTGAACATATTTTTGGTGAAAAAAGTTCTGATTTTAGTGTGGTGCAATTAGCAAACACTTCTTGTGTGTGACTATCATTTCTAGCCCAAGGTCTAAGATATTCTTTTGTCCTTTACAGGTTTATAGTTTTAGTTTTACTCTTAAGTCTTTAATCTGTTTTAAGTTTATTGCTGTAGATCTTGTGAGGTTGGGACCCAGTTTTCGTTTCTTTTTTTTTTTAAGTGAATAATCAATTGTCCCAGCACCATTAAACAGTCTCTGCCTCATTTATTAATGACTACAGTTACTCTTCTGTCATATATTACGTGTTCTTTAATTCATGAATTTATTTTGGGGCTATTTTTTCCACTCCTGTTCTAAGATAACATTAATTTAAATATTTTAGTTTTTAAATTAATCTTGATATTTAATAAAGGAATACTCCCAAATTTGCTCCTCTTCTTCAGTAGCCACTTGGATACTCCTGTGCCTTGTAATTCCACATAAATTTTGCAAAAAATCTGCTGAAAGTATTAGAGCAATTGCATTGAACCTGTAGATCAATCTGGAGAGACATGACTGTATTGATGCTGTCATTCCAAAACATCAGATATATTTTTAACTATTTATGTCTTTTTAAATGTCTCACAAATTTTAATTTGCTGCCAACATACCTTACTGTGTTTTAGATTATTCAGGACAACATATTTTAATTACCACTGTGAATCAATATTTGATATCTTCTTTTAGAATATGTTTTCCAAATATTTATTTTAAGTCTCCAGAAATGCAGTTAATATTTTTACCTCAGGCTGGGCATGGTGGCTCATGCTTGTAATCCCAGCACTTTTGGAGGCCAACATGGGATAATTGCTTGAGGCCAGGAGGAGTTTGCAACCAGCTTGGGCAACATAGCAAGATTCTATCTCTACAAAAAAAAAAAAAAAAAATTAGCTGGGCATGGTGCACATGCCTGTAGTCCCAGGTAGCCAGGAGACTGAGACAGGAGGATATATTGAGCCTGAGAGTGAGCTATGATTGAGCCACTGCACTGAAGCCTGAGCAACAGAACAAGATCCTGTCCCTAAAATATGTATATATAAAACATATATATACCTTAATATTACATTTAGCAACTTTCTTGATATCTATTTTAATTCTAATGATTTTTAGGGATATTGATTGGATTTTCTATGCAATAATATTATCTCTGAATAATAGCAATTTTATTTCTTTTATTCCAATCCTTATAAATTTTATTTATTTTTCGTATCTTAACAATATTGGTTAGGTCTTCTAGTATAATGTGAAGAGGCATTATAAGTTATTCTTGTGTTGGTTGTAATATAAAATAGAACACTTCTAAATTCACCACAAAAAATTAATTTTCCTATTGGCTCTCTTTATTAAAGACACTTTTACTTTTCTGATAGTTTTGATCATAGATAAAATTTGAATTAATAACTTGCTATGTCTGCTTTTATTGAATTAATCATTTCCTTAGTCTCAATATGGTAATCATATTTACATATTTTTTAATTATGTATCATCCTTGCAATTCTGGACTGAACCAAGTATGGACATGCTGCAATACCTTTTCATGCACTGCTAAATTCAGTTAAGTAATGTTTTGTTTAGAATTTTTGCATCTATTTAGGTAATTAAGTATGGAATCCCAATTTCCTTAAGTACTAAGTTTGACAGTTGATATCTCTGACATTTTACTTTGACAGTTTTTTTTTTTTTAATTGTGAAAGTACATTCTCATTCTTTCAAATGCATGTTTTAGCTTAGGATTACCCACCTTTCAAATTTTTTTTGGAGCAGTTTTTATGAAACCATGAGTAAATCAAAAATTCATGTTACTTTTGAATATGAGTTCCCTCATGGAAACAATGCAGTGCCGACAGCTCAAAATATCAACGAAATGTGTGGAAAGGATGTGGCTAATGAACACACAGTACATCAATGGTTTGAGAAGACCAAGGTGGATAATGATCAGCTGAAAGCTGCAGTGGAAATGAATCCATCTCAACTTACACATGAATTAGCAGCAAGGTTTAACGTTACTGTTCCAGCAATGTTGGACCATTTGAAACAAATCAGCAAGGTAAAGAACCTGGATAGATGGGTTCTGTATGAATTAAAACAACTTCAGAAGAGAAATCGTGTCGACGCTTGCCTTTCAAACTACAGAGGTTTGACTTGGAGACTCTCTGTCAACCACCATATACATCAAACTTTGCACCAACTAACTACCACTTCTTCCAGGCTTTGGACCACTTCTCGCAAAGAAAAATATTAAATTCTCAAAAATCTATGGAAAATGCCTTTTGTGATTTTATCGTTACTGGCTCTCCAGGCTTCTTTATTGCTGGCACATGCAAGTTACTGTTGAATGGCAAAACTGTGTGCGTAGTTTATGTGCATACTTTGATTAATTGTGCTGCTTCTTGTTTGAGATATAATAAACTAAATTTTTGATTCAAAATTGAACATTTAATATTTAATGACCTAATGCATTAATAAGAACAATTGGCCCTTAGTTTACCTTTCACGTCATATCCTTGCCTGTCATTGATAACAAGGTTATACTGATCTCATAGAATGAGCTGGAGAGTATTTCTTCATTTTAATTCTTTTAAAAATTTTATATAGTTTTAGGAGGTACGAGTGCAGTTTTGTTACATGGATATATTGTACAGTAGTGATACATAGTGATAGACAGTTTACCTATCACCCAAATAGTGTACACTGTAACCAATGGATAATTTTCACCCCTCACCCACCTCCTACCCTCCCTCCTTTTGGAGTCCCCAATGGCTATCGTTACACTTTGTATGCCCATGTGCATCCATTGTTTAGCTCCCACTTATAAGTGTATAAGTGAGAACATGAGGTATTTGATTTTCCTCTTCTGAGGTATTTCACTTAGGATAATGGCCTCCAGTGCCATCCATGTTGTTGCAAAAGACATGATTTCATTTTCTTTTTTATAGCTGAGTAGTAGTCCATTTTATATATAAAATGTATTATATATATATTAAATAATATATTATAAATGTATTTTATAAATATATAAAATACACACAAACACCCCCTCATTTCTTTATCCAATCATCTCACCTGTGAATGACCACTTATATTGATTCCATGACTTTGCTATTGTGAATAGGGCTGCAACAAATATACAAATACAGGTGTCTTTTTTATACAATGATCTGTTTGCCTTTGGGTAGATATTCAGAAGTAGGATTGCTGCATCAAATGGTAATTCTATTTTTAGCTTTTTGAGAAATATCTAGACAGGTTGTATTAATTTACAGGTTGTATTAATTTACATTTATACAGGTTGTATTAATTTACATTAATACAGGTTGTATTATACAGGTTGTATTAATTTACATTGTATAATACAGGTTGTATTATATAATACAACCTGTATTAACATTGTATAATACAGGTTGTATTAATTTACATTTCCACCAATAGTGTATAAATGTTACCTTTTCTCCACATTCTTGGCATCATCTGTTCCTTTTGGACTTTTTAATAATAGCCATTCTACCTGGTGTAAGATGGTATCTCATTGTAATTTTAATTTTCATTTCTCTGATGATTAGTGATGTTGAACATTTTTACAATGTTTTTGGCCACTTATATGTCTTCTTTTGAAAAGTGTCTCTTCATGTGCTTTGTCCACTTTTTGATGAGGTTATTTTTTTTTCCTTGTTGAGTTGTTTGAGTTCTTTGGAGATTCTGCATATTAGTCTCTTGTCAAATGCATAGTTTGCAAATATTTTCTGCCATTGTATAGGTCATCAGTTTAATCTGTTGATTATTTCTTTTGCTGTGCAGATTTTTTTGTTTAATTAAGTCCCATTTGTCTATTTTTGTTTTTGTTGCATTTGCTTTTCAGGTGTTAGTCATAAATTCTTTGCCTATACCAATGTCTGAAGAGTTTTTCTGAGATTTTCATCTAGGATTTTTATAGTTTCAGCTTTTACATTAATGTTGTTAATACATCTTGAGCTAATTTTTATATATTGTGAGAAATAGGAGTGCAGTTTCATTCTTATGCATATGACTATGCAATTTTCCCAGCACCATTTATTGAACAATGTGTTCTTTCCCCAAGTGTATATTTTTATGAATTTTCTCAAAGATCAGTTGCTTTTAGGTAGGTGGCTTTATTTTTGAGTTCTCTATTCTTTTCCATTGATATGTGCCTATTTTTATACCATTATAATGCTGTTTTTGTTACTACAGCCTGGTAGGATAATTTGAAGTTGGATAATGTGATGCCTCTTACTTTGTTCTTTTTGCTTAGAATTGCTTTGGCTATTCAGACTCTCTTTTTTGGTTTCATATGAATTTTAGGATTTTTTTTTCTAATTCTGTGAAAAATGATCTGGGTAACTTGATAGGAATTTCATTGAATCTATAGATTGCTTTGGATAATTTAGCCATTATAATGATATTGATTCTTTCAATCCAAGAACATAGGATGTTTTTTCATCTGTTTGTGTCATGTACAGTTTCTCTCATTGTGCTTTTTGTAGTTCTCTTCATAGAGATCTTTCACCTCCTTGTTTAAATGTATTCCTAGGTATTTTATTTCTAAGTATTATAAATGGAATTGAGTTCTTGATTTGGTTTTCTGCTTGTTATTGTGGCGCAAAAATGCTACTGATTTTTGTATGTTGATTTTGGATCCTGACACTTTACTGAATTTATGAAATCTAGTAGTCTTTTGGAGGAGTCTTTAGAGTTTTCTGGGAATAAGATCATATCATAAGCAAAGAGATAATTTGACTTCCTCTTTTGCAATTTGGATGCCTTTCATATCCTACTCTTTTCTGATTGCTCTAGCTAGGGCTTCTAGTACTATGTTGAATAGGAGTTGTGAAAGTGGGCATCCTTGTCAAGTTCCATTCCTGTGGGGGAATGCTTTCTACTTTTTCCCCTTCAGTATGATGTTAGCTGTGGGTTTGTCATATATGGCTTTTATTATTTGAGGAACATTCCTTCTATTCCAAGATTTTGTGGGCTTTTGCATCATGAAGGGTGACTGGATTTTATCAAATGCTTTTTCTCTATGTATTGAGATGATTATATAGTCATTGTTGTTAATTCTATTTATGTGGTATATCAAATTTATTGATTTCTGAATATTGAACCATACTCGCACCCCTGGAATAAAGCACATTTGAATGTGGTGAATTATCTTTTAGATGTGCTGTTATATTTGCTCTGGGAGTTTTTTGTTGAGAATTTTTGCAGCTATATTCATCAGGAATGTTGGCCTATAGTTTTCTTTTTTTTTTTTTGTTGTGTCCTTGCCTGGCTTTGGCATCAGGGTGATATCAGCTTCACAAAATGAGATAGGGAGAATTCTCTCCTCCATGGTTTTTTGGAACAATTTCAATAGCACTGGTAGCAGTTCTTCTTAGCATTTCTGATAGAATTCATTTGTGAATATATCTAGTCCTGGGATTATTGTTGGTGTTGTTGTTATTGGGAGACTTTGTTACTAATTCAGTCTCACTCCTCATTATTGATTTGTTCAGGATTTCTATTTATTCCTTGTTCATTCTTGAGGGGTTGTATATTTCCAGGGATTTATCCATTTCTTCAAGGTTTGCTGGTTTGTGAGCACAGCTATGATCATAGTAGTATCTGATGATCTTTGTTTCTTTGGTATCAGTTGTAATGCCTTCTTTTTCTTTGCTGATTGTATTTATTTGAATCTTCTTTATTTCTTGGTTAATCTAGCTAGTGGTCTACCAATTTTGTCTATTATTTCAAAGAATCAACTTTTTGTGTTATGGATACTTTGCATTGTTTTTGGTCTCAATTTTATTTAGTTTTCCTCCATTTTTTGTGGTTTCATTTACTCTACTATAGCTTTGGGCTTGATTTCTTCTTGTTTTTCTAGTTTCTTGAGGTGTGATGCTAGGTTTACCTTTTTGATGTAGGCATTTAACAGTATAAACTTTCCTCTTATCACTGCTTTTACTGTATCTCAGAGGTTTTGATGTGTTGTGTTTCTATTTTCACACATTTCAAAAAAAAATTTATTTTAATCATAATTTTAGCATTCATCCAAAGATCATTCAAAAGCATGTTGTTTAATTTCCAGATATTTGTGTATTTTTGAGACTTACTCTTAATATTGAGGTCTAGTATTATTTCACTCTTATCTGAGTTATTTGACATGATTTCAACTTTTAAAATATTTATTGACATTTGTTTTGTGACCTAATATATGATCTATTTTGGAGAATATTCCATACCCTGAGGAGAAGAAGGTATATTCTGCAGTTGTTGGATAGAAAGTTCTTTAAATGTCTGTTAAGTCCATTTGTTCTAGAGTCCAATTTAAGTCCAGTATTTCTTTGCTGGTTTTCTGCCTCAATGATCTGTCTAGTACTGTCAGTAGATTGTCAAAGTCTGTCATTATTATTGTATTGTTGCCTATCTCTTTTCATAGGTATGGTGTTTTATGAATATGGGTGCGCTCATATTGGGCACATATATATTTACGATTGTTGTATTTTCTTGTTGAATTGATTATTTTATCATCATATAATGACTTTTCTGACTGTTGTTCATTTAAAGTCTGTTTTATTAGATATCACTATAACTACTGCTACTCACTTTTGGTTTCTGTTTGCCTGGAATATCTTTTTCCACTTTTCTACTTTGAGTCTGTAAGTATCATTACAGTTAGATGGATTTCTTGTTAGCAGCATATGAGTGGATCCTGGCTTTTTATCCATTCCAGCAATCTATATCTTTAAAGTGAAGGATTTAGGCATTTGTTTTCAAGGTTAATATTGATATGTGAGGTTTTGTTCCTGTCATAATGTTAATTGTTACCTAGTTGCTTTGTAGTCTAAATTATGTTTTTGTTTTATAAGACTTCTAAGTTTTATGCTTTTATATGGTTTTATGAGGTATTTATCTCTCTTTCATTTCCATGTTTAGAATTTCTTTGAGCATCTCTTGCAGAGCCAATCTACTAGTGACAAATTCTGTTAGTGTTTTCTTTTCTAGGAAAGAATTTATTTCTATTTCATTTATGAAGCTTAGTTTAGCAGAATACAAAATTCCTGGCTGACTTTTTTTTTTCTTTAAAAAGACTGAAAATTGGACTCTGATCTCTTCTCTCTTGTAAGGTTTCTGCTGAGAAGTACACTGTTAGTCTGATAGGATTGTCTTTATAATAATTAGATACTTTTTCCTGCTGCTTCTAGGATTTTAAAATTCTTTTGTTTTATTATTGACAGGGTTAATTTGAAATACCTGTCTTTAAGCTCTGAAATTGTTTCTTCTGTTTGTTCTAGTCTACTTTGAAAGTTTTAAACTGTATTTTGGAATTCCTTCAAAGAATTTGTCATTGCCAGAAATTCTGTTTTGTTTTGTTTTGTTTAAATATCTGTTGTATTTAGTAAATTTTTATTCATGCCTTGAATTGTTTTTCTGGTTTTTTTGTTGTTGTTGTTGTTTCTTAATTTTCTCTTAGTGCTCATTAACCTTCCTTATAATCCATATTTTGAATTCTTTATCTGGCATTGCAGACTTTTCATTTTGTTTAGGATCCGTTGCTAGAGAGGTAGTATGATCTTATGGGGGTGCCATAACACCCTGTTTTGTATACTGCCAGAATTGTTATGCTGGTTCCTTCTCTACTGGAGAAGCTATCACTTCTTATTTTTGGTTATCTTTCTTTTAGATGGGATTTTCCCCACCCCTTGAGGGAGTGACTACAATGTATGTTGTATATAGTCACTTGGATTTGATTCTGGATACTTTCAGGGGGTCAAGTCTCTGTATGCAATGGCTTTGTCAAATACTGCTTGTGGTAGCAACATGCTGGGTGTATAATCATTGCTTTCTGCAACGATCAGGATTGTGGAGGTCTCAGAAATCTGGCATTGCGCAATTTTGTGGCAGATTTGTATTGGGTTGTGCAGCTCAATCTCCAGGCCAGTAGGTCGCACTTATGGGTAAGAGCTAGATGAGCAGAAGCAGATGTGTATGTGCTTGTTTCCTGTGAGGTGCACTCTGTTGTCTCAGGTGCTGGGCTTGTCTGTGGAATGCCCAATGCCCTGAGTTTTCTGCTTAGCCCTTGAGTTGGGGACAAAGTTGTGTACAACTGGATTGTTAAGCTCACCCATGGATACCCAATGACGAGCACGGGCACCAACCCTGACGGGAGTGGGGTGGAGGGGATCCTGGCAAAATGCAATGAGGTCTTTGTAGGGGGTGTAGGGGGCTGCAACAGTTTTGTATCCTAGACAGGCATGAATGCGATCCACTCCCCTATCACACCACTGTCCTGTAGTTCATTATTGTAAATTCAGTCAGATGTTTTTGTCTGCCTCTAGGCCACCGTATCACTGAGAGTCATGAAAAATACCTGTCCCATAGCTCTCTGCCATAGTATCTTCTTGGCAGAACCTGCTTCTTCAGCTCAAAACAAACAGTTTTGCAGCTCACCTGTTCTCTGCTACTGGAATGGTACTGCATTGTGCAGAGACGGGGAGAGGCCCTGCCCTTCAGCACATGTAAATATGTGCCAGCTCTGGTGGTGTTGGCAATTTGAGTTGGCCGGGCCTCAGTTCCCAAGGATACTGTTTGGGTGCCAGTGGTGGCAGACTAGGCTAAGCAATCCCCAATCCCTTGGCCTCTGGATGGTGTGCTTGAGTCCTGAGAAGACAGGACTGGGATGGGACTGGCTGTAATAGGAAGGGCTGGGCTGATCCCCAGGCTGCTTGTAGAATTCTCAGGTGGGAGTAGTTTGGCTGCACTGATTACTTGACACCAGGGATGACAGGCCCCTCTCAGTAGAAGCAGCAGAGGCAGACAACTGTGGGGCATGCAGTTTACTTGATCCTCCGTCTTGCAGCAACTGTGATGGGACTTGTCCTTGGGGTGTGTGAAAGTGCATGGTCTCCCTGCTTCCTCCCTGGCCTGGCAGAGGCAGAAGCCCCATGTCAGGACACAGATCTCTGGAGACTGGGCCCTTAGAATGGTGTCGGGCTGCAGCTAGAATGTTTAGGCAGATGCAGGGTGGCTGTGCTGCATTCCTGCCACCAGGGAGAGTGAGCCCCTCTCAAGAGATGCAGCAGAGGGAGGCATCTGTCCAGTGGGTGGTCTGCTTGTGTCTCCTTCTAGCAGCTGTGGTGACGGTATTTCTCCTTGGGGTATGTGAAAGTACCCAACCTCCCCGCTCCCTCCCAGGTGTGGTCAGTAGTGGCAGCAGCAGTTGCCTCAGGGCAGGATGCAGAAAGGCTGACTTTTTATTTTTATTTTTTTTCTTCCTAAAATTTTATTGGGGGAAAACTACAAAACACTTACAGTACAATGTTTACAGTCACAATTTGTAGTGAGCTGATTTCCCAAAATATATTACCACTCAAGTTGACTTATCTCATTACATTCAAAAACCTACTCTGTCAAAGTAGTCTATAGAGTACATACATAGTGCTCCAACTGTATCTACGTACAACCAACACTCCATTTTAAGTGTACGATTAAATGATTTTCAGTGAATTTACCGAGGTGTACAGATAAAGACATCTGTACCCGAATGTTTACGGCAGCACAATTCACTATTGCTAGGTCATGGAAACAACCCAAGTGCCC
>CAUYRT010053528.1:0-21288 GCA_963574885.1 Lepilemur ruficaudatus
TCCTGAGTAGCTGGGACTACAGGCATGCACCACCATGCTTGGCTAATTTTTTCTATGTTTAGTAGAGACGGGGTCTCGCTCTTGCTCAGGCTGGTCTCGAACTCCTGACCTTGAGTGATCCTCCCACCTCGGCCTCCCAGAGTGCTAGGATTATAGGAGTGAGCCACTGCGCCCGGCCTCAAGCAGTAATGTTTAAGTGCCATAAGATTACATTTCTCCTCCTGTAGATTCAATCATGAGAGCTGGCCCTGTATAATATTTATACAAACATAATATTACTATATTCATTTTTTATTGCTGAGCAACAAAATACCACAAATTCAGTGGCTTAAAACAACACAATTTTATCATCTCATAGTTTTTGTGAGTCAGGCACAGCCTAACTGGTCCTCTGTGAGGATATCACGAGGCTGCAACCAAATACTACACTGTACAAATACTTCAGAAATTCTATATACATGTACATATAAAAATGACTTAAAGAGAAAATAAATATTGTATATGTGACTGTGTTTTTCCTCTTTGAATTTGCTATAAGGTTAAATTTCTTAATAATTAAGAAAAATTTCATTCCAAGAAGAGTTACCAAGATTTCAGAAAACAGTCATAATTAACTCCACAGAAATGGGCTGAGTAGTTAAGTTTAAGAAAATGTGACTAGTCAGTTGGACTCATCAAAAAGTGATACCAATTTTTAGCCTGTTTTGAGTATGTATATCTCCTTAAAATTACCTTCTATTTGATTTTCCCTGTATTTTAAGTAATCTGCAAAGCTACTTGTTCTTTAAGTCTAAACTATTAGAAATTTTTCTGCAAAAAAATGGGTGTCTTTAGACCTAACATGACTTATAATCTGTTGGGAAGGTAAAGTTCAGCTCATAATTTACCAGATTATTGGAAGTCAGTTTAGACAACAAGCTCCTCAGAGGCAGGAACTTCATGCTCCTGGTGCCCAGCACAGTGCCAATCAGTCACTGACACTCTGCTTTTTAAGCAGAAGTGCTGAACACTGTACACACTCTGGAACAGAGGTTCTTAAAACTGGGATCTGCAGGCTCCCAAGGCATCCGTGAACAGCCTTAGGGTAGCGGGAGGGCTGATGGGGCTGTCAATTACAAACACCCTTAAATTTTACTAACAATTTTGACTATGTCTACTTTGTAAGAGGAAAAGTCTACAGAGCTTCCGTATTCTCAAAGAGGTCCAACACCCAAAAGAGGTCAAGAAGTACTGTCTAAAATAAAAATTATGAGATTTTCCAATACTTAGAAATGTAATACAACTAAAGCCATTTATTCAACTCCCACATCGGAGTTCACAGAGCAAAAGAGTTATTATGAACTTAAAACATGAGTAAGGAAAATCAAAATCCTCAACTCTCGCTTAAAGCAAGCTTGATTATGAAATATCATAAATGCACATCTTACACACTAAGTATCCCTAAAAAACATTTGACGGCAATGCCAAGTCATTTTAAACATATTTGGAAAACTTGCTATTTAAAGGAGGTCAAAGGAAAAAAAACTTATTCATTTTGTAATGAGGTGTCAAAAGGAAGACTACTCAAATCCGTCGGGAAGAGCAAAGTCGACTGGGAAAGACAGATGTATAAAAACAATCATTTATGACACAGGCAGGTGGAAACAAATAGTTTCCCGGGGAAGTTAAGGAGTATTTCCAAGAAAAATCGACATAAGCTGGGATAGTTTTATCAACGCCAGCGCAGAACTACAGGCGAGGACGACAACACTCCCGGGTACGGGGTGTTTACGAAGGTACGGATGGGCCCTCCTGCGCGTTCAGGGAACGGCAGGTGAAAGACTCAGGGAAGATCGGGTCCACACTGGAAATCACCTCCTATGAACTGATGAATTTGAATGCTTTTCCGAATGCAAAAAGCCATAGATATTGAAGATTTTTAAGGAAATAAGTTACTTGGGGAAAAAAAATTGGTGTTTTTTGAAAGATAACTCTTGGAGCAATGTAGAAGATGAACTAATGTGGGGAAAAAACAAAAGAGGTTAAGAAAATCCTTGAGTGAAAGTACTTTTTTCTGACAAAATTAATTATGCCTGATCTTTTTTTTTTGAGACAGAGTCTCACTGTGTTGCCCGGGCTAGAGTGAGTGCCGTGGCGTCAGCCTAGCTCACAGCAACTTCACGCTCACACTCCTGGGCTCAAGCGATCCTCCTGCCTCAGCCTCCCGAGTAGCTGGGACTACAGGCACTTGCCACCATGCCCGGCTAATTTTTTTACATATATTTTTAGTTAGCCAATTAATTTGTTTCTATTTTTAGTAGAGACGGGGTCTTGCTCTTGCTCAGGCTGGTTTCGAACTCCTGACCTTGAGCCATCCGCCTGCCTCGGCCACCCAGAGTGCTAGGATTACAGGCGTGCCCGGCCTATGCCTGATCTTTTTTAAAGTTCAGATTTTCATAGATAACTTTTTTTTAAAGCAATCCATATCTTTAGTGAAAACCTTAACTGGCAATTAACGGTAGACTCTCTCAGAAGCCTACTCGGGTCTCCCATGTACCTGGCAGCGGCATGGCCTCGCTGCTGCCTCACTGCTTACCTGTAACCGGGAGACTGGTCACGGCAGCACTGGTCAGAGGGAGGACAGGGCTGACCGTGAGGGTGGTTGCCGCGCTGCTCGTCACAAGGCTTGGCGTGGTTGCCACCTAGAGGTCAGAAATGAAAATGAGGACAAAGCACCTTAAATCAAAACTTAAAAATTCCAACCCATCTTGTGGACTTATTTTGCCTATCAACTTTTAAAAACTCAATGTACAATAGAATAAAATAAAAGGGCCTAAGAGGAAATGATTTTATAATCCCTGCTTGATTTTGGAATTGAGAAATTTGACATCATATGCTGGAAAGTTGCTACTAGAAGAAGGTTTTTCACTGGTATCACAAACAGCTTTGCCCAGATTTTAAAAATAAATAACAAGAAACATTCCTAAATTTGATTGTTGAGTCAGATATACTCTAAGTCAATAAGAAATATATGAATTCTCAACTTTACCTAAATAAGAAAACTATCTGACAGGATCAGGCAATCCGGGGTTCATGTGTTACTTTTATTTTTGACTCTGTGGGGGCAGAATTGCTTTGTGTTTGTTTTTAATGACATGAAATTATGAAAACAATGTGAAGCAAATTTTTAAAAAGCTAAGTTTCTTTTTGAAATAAAAAATTTTATCACAGTTCTGAAAGAAAGTCTTCTATTTAGTACAAACCTAAAACATAAAAGTTACCTATACAAAATTATTATTTAGTAACTGTCTCATGAACTTTATCATTAAAGACTCACCATTTAACAACCATAAATTTCACTTAAACTAATACGTGCTGTTAAAGCTGACTTTAGATTTAAAAGCCTTCCAGTGTGGAATGATATTCAAATAAAATGAAAACAAATTAACAAAAAAGGAACAGAAATGCAAACTCAACAATCTTGTCATCTTTTGAATTCTGGTTGGCGATACTAAAATCAGAGGAGTCACGTGACTACCCAAAGCCCTTTCACTCCAGGAATAATATTCTGATGCAAACAGCAGAAGTTACTCGATGAGATTACACATGAAAAGGGCCGCACGGTGTTTCAGAGCCAGACGATTGTCTTAGCAGCAGTTCAGAGCTGAGGGTTACCTGGGAATTTACTGTCACTTAATCACGTAAGTGTCAGTTTAATGAACTGGGCTTTAGGCCTCAACATGAATAAAAACTAACTAAAGATTTCCTAAGGTAACTGGAATCAGCAGCAAATTTACTCCCGTAGTTACAGAGTAACCCTAATAAACCACACCGGAGAAGGGCCTAATGGAAACGTAGTGAAACAAGAAAGAACTAAAACTCTTCACTCTAAAACGTAAGACAGACCAGAAAGTTTTTAGTGCAATAACATGAGATTTCATTACCTTGGAAACAACTAACATACAATTTTATATACATTTATTCAACGTGAATATATATAGTAAATTTATAACTGTTATGAAATAAACTGATTTAACAGGTCATTTGTAAAACTATAAAAACTAGCCATTGAGCCTGTGCGCACCTGTCTTTCGTACTCACCAACGAGGTCGGGCTGGGGAAAATTGCTTTGATGGGTGAGCTGCTGGTCCCACCACTGCTTGGCGGGTTGATCCTTTTTTCCTTCTGGCGGCGGTTACAAAACCAAACACGAATCACCTCCTTTTCCATATTGAGCTGATCAGCGATCATGGTGATCTCTTCCGAGGTAGGCTTTTGATTCTTAATGGGAAAAAAATGTCATCTTTTGAAATAACTTGTTGAACTACGGGCATAATCATGACAGAGTACAAATAAACAAATGGGGAAGGACAAGTCAGAAAATGAAGCCGGGACATATACGCCGTATCGGGCCACTTCCAACAAGAGCTTCTGTAGACAGATGTTCTAATGAGCATTGCACTTACCAAACTTATTCATATTAACTAAGAATAAGTTGTTCTTACATACTTACATTTTTTCATTTTAAGGGTTTTTAATCTTGAATAAAATTAACAAAATACCAATACAACCTTAGGTATTAACAGGAATTTAAGTTTTCTCTGTGCTCCACGCCACCTAACTTGGAGCTCACAGTGAGCCTGTGCGGCAGGAAAAGCACGTATTTCACAGACGAAGGAACGTCAGCTTAAAGGAGTCCGGTGATTTGCCGCGGTGCACAGTTAACAAGCGGCAGAGCTGACAGACTCCTAAGTCAGTGTCCTCCCAACCAAGGTGCTCAAGTCTTTTCTGAATTAGAGAAGTCACAATTTTGTTGAAAGCTTTGATTATGATATTGCCTAGTACAAAAAAGAAATTGCCAGATATCTGTGGCATTAACTTAAACTCCAAAGCCTAACATTCAAGGTCTCCGGTGTTCTGGTCCCAAACTACAGGCATACACAGATACCAGAATTTAGCCTACCAAACGACTAGTGTTTCTCCTGATAAAAATCCATGGTTCCCTGCCTGGATCCCTCTGCTGACGTGCTTTCCTCCCACCTTCTCCAGTGCGGGGGTTAATTTCCACGCATCCTACGGCAGCGGCCATCTCTCTCACACTGAGTGCTCACACGGATGTGACTCTGGTCTCTCCTGAACCCCGCAGAACTCTGGTTCTGTCTCCTATGTCAGTAACTTACTTACTTCACTTATTTTTTCCATTATGGTATAAGCGTCCACAAGGACAGAGGCTGACATATCATCTTTTACCAGCTACAGTTTCTAACACAAAGTACCACACAGACAATCCCACGTACATGAAAAGTAAAAACCTCACCGACCTCCAAGAAACTCTTCTCTAAGGCCACACGAATGTTGGTCTCTATGCTGGTGCGTTTCTTCCTCCTACGGCTCAAGCCCTCGATTCCTGGAGAATTCAGGGCACTTGGGCTGGAGAGGGCCGAATCAGATGAGAGGTTCTCTGTAAGAATGAAGAAGGCACAAAAATAAAATCAGCTGAACATAACAATTCACGCGTACAACACGTATGTTGACGACAGCAAAACTCACAAAACAAGCTACAAGCAAACACGAAAAAACGCTCACATGACCTACATTAAATACTGCCTACTATTATGACTCTGTCCACTGCCCCCATTGGCGTGCTTTGTTCCAGGATAGCTCAACTACATTATCACCACTACTTTTTGATTTCTGAGAAGGCAGAAGTTCACTATTCTTACCCTTAAACTCAGCTCTATCTCTTTCAGTTCTGTGCTTATGTTATGTGTGTTTGTTTATGAGCTCTGGAAATGAAAGGAAGAAAGTTTTTTGGAAATTTTTGAATGCTTAGTATTTATCTTGTAAATGACCTGTCATTTCATTGGTATAATCTAGGGTAAAAAAAAAAAAAAGAAAAGAAATACATATAAATTCTTTAAAATTAAAACACAGTTCTGCCACTTAACAATTTAATAACCCTGGGCACGTCATACACATCTCTGAGTTTCTTTCCGCTACATGTAAAATGAGACGGATGGAACAGATCGGTGGTTCTCGCCTGTGGAACTCAAAAAGACTACAGATGGCCTAACCCATAGCTACTGCAGCAAACTCTCTAAGGATGGGTGTTTCAGGTTTGTCTTTCCCAAAGGCCTAATTTTTGTTCACATCTACAATGAGGACCACAGTCTCGGGGACCTCTATGGTTCCTACAGCTCTCACAGTCTATGATTCTGTGATTCAAAATCCAAATCTTCCAAAAGGAAATTTCAGCACACACACAAAAAAGTTAAAACATCAGCCCAACCTTTTCTGTATGAAATATGTGGTCATTTTAATAACCAGACCAGAAATATTAGCAGGAACAAGTCCTACGATAATTCATCAAAGAAGAAACAACAAACTTGTTCTCTGGGTTTATCTAAATACACAGGCCTCCCTACCCTGTTCCTTCCACTGTCTGTGTATCGCTAACCCTGGCTCAAATGCAAGAACTATTTCAAGACTACAAGTTATTGCTGATTATTTACACTGTAATTACTAGAATATTTCAATGAATTAGCTTTCTGATTTACATAGCCGTATTTATAATGATCCTCCCAGGATTGGTAAGCTTCAAGGTTCTTCAGTATCAATAATACAGTAAGAAATACAAATGCCAATTTATACAATGATCCCAGTGAACAATGACGGAAGGCCCTGTATATTCACTTACCTGCATCATTTAGCCACTTCTCTAAAAGTGGCTTTAACTTGCACATGTTCTTAAAGCTGAGGTTCAAGGCTTCGAAGCGAGAGATGGTAGTTTGGCTGAAGTCATTTCCGTACAGTTTCCCCATGGCAAGCCCAACATCACCCTGCACAGCAGCACGCAGCAGGAGAGGGGAGAGGAAAACAGAGAAAGTCATCGCACTGACGCTGACAGCCTTCACCCTGGACGGTCACTCCAGTGACTGCTCCCATTCTGCCTTCGGGTCCCACGTAAACTCCATTGCCAAGTCAGGCACAGTACCCGGTAAGGACTTTCTTAGGCCTTGGTCAAGACAACGTTCAACACTGTCCCACACACTTTCCATTCTGAATCTCTTCTTGCTACCTTATGCAATAATCAAGACGCCAAAATTTCTACTAAGTAACAAAAGATAGTGCGGATATTCTAACAAGCCCCTTAACTGACGCAACCAAAGTGATTTAAGTAATCTTTAAAAATCAACTTATCCACATCACCTACAGGGATTAGATATAAACTGTCTAGATAACTCTCGGTATTTCTGAGTTAACCAAACTTCCCATAAATCACTTTAAAATTTAGAAATGATCTCTTTTTTTTCTCTATAAAGTATTTCTGGAAGCTGTGAAAAAAAATCTATTTTCACCCTTAGTTTGGATTTCAAAGTTGGTTACAAAAAACAGGTATTCTAAAAGGCCACTTTTGTAACCATTACAGAGATAGAAATTCACAGTAGAGAGGTTTGACCCATTTAGTCAAACCTTCGTGGGCACTGGAAACTTGGTAACCTTACAGCATAGAACAATGATCCCTGAATACATTACAAAAGATGTCTTTCTCTATAAGCCTCCAACCTTTGAAACGTATACAGTGCTTCTCTTCCAACTGAGTGTCTCTTGTTCAAGCTGGAAAAAGCCATATCTTAATGGCTATTTTATAAACGGGTAATAGAAGCGCGTGGAGTTTAAGTGATTTATCTACACATTTCAATTAGTTTAGTGACAGGGCAGAAAGGCAACAGCATTCTGGTCCAAAGAACTAAACAACTAATTCTACGACAAGACACCCAACTCCCAACTATCCTGGTAACACTTATTTTGAATTGGGATTATCCCGGTCCTTTGGTTCCTGGCCCCCGAATCCATGTTTTGGATATTACATGGTTTATTAGATTGTTATTGTTTATTAGCACCTGCATTAGGTGGTCGTTGGGGAAAGAAAAGAACATTTTTTTAAAAGTCCATTTGCTTACCAGTGAGTAACTTCTGATAAAAAGCTAAACAGAGGAGCAATGTTGGAACTAATACTCGAACGTCAAGCGATCTATGCCCTATGCTTGTGTATGGGACAGTCACCAGCCACGTGTGGCTGTTTAAATTTAAATTAATCAAATTTAAATAAATTAAAAATTTGGTTCCTCAGCACCACTAGCCCTTCCAGGTGCTCAATAACCAGACAGACAGTGGCTACTGTACTGGACAACACGGACACAGAACATCTCTGCCGTCAGGGAAGGCTTTACTGACAGCTCTGAACATACTCTAACCACAACTGAAGGGCACTGTTCACTGACTTCCTCCCGATCACAGTAAAACTGGAAGGACCAGAACAGTGTGAGTGCAGCGTAAGTGTCACCCACTGTATCCGTGCTGCATACAAAGACCTAAAGGCACAGGCGGAGATGTTTACCTGCACCTGTATCTCCATACATTTACCAAATGCCACGTCATTCGATCTACACACGTTCACTAGCTGCCTGCTGTGTATTAAGCACTGACCTTAAGCTTTGTGTATCACGTACATTCCTGTCTTGGTCACTTCATGTGTTTAGATTATAGCTTTCCTAAAAACAGGGCCAACTACACTTTGTCATCATGTAAGCATGAGACCCTTCGCAGCAGTTAGACGGCAGTGACTGTTTTCTGGCATTGTCACTGGACAACATTCTACCAATATTTCACAAACTTCTATAATATCTTATATAAAATAACAATTGTAACAAGTAAACGAAACATAAAATATCTATTCAAAAATCACATCATAGTAAGTGTAACAAACAATACCCTAAGGTGGTACCTGGAAATAAAGCCATTAACTAGTAATAACTAGACCCATGGCAATAAATGACAAACCCACGTAATTGAGATTTATAATACAATGCTAGTTCACATTTAAATTATTTAACTGAATAAAAAGTAACAGTTCCCTCCGTTAATATACTAATTTCCATTACTTTGGTATATGCTTGGATTGGTGCTTTCTTGTAACTCACCATGGTTTTGCATTATCCTTCACAAAAGTAAATGTCTTAAGCAGCTGATTCACACATAATCTGAACTATATTAGATCTCTTCAATATTTTTAAAGAGTAAAAGGAAAAAAGGAACAAAGACTGGGACCAGGAGATAATGGATGTACCTCATGTGATAATTGTATTATACCATGACACGCTTTCTAATTATGCAATGTCACCTGTAGTAATCCTTTAATAAGCAATTTTGTGATTAGAAAATAACTGTTTAAAACATCTAATAACCTGTATGTTTACTCAGAGAACTGGGATTTGTTTCAACAAACATAACTTGAATGTCTGACTCTGTGTGTGTATGTGTGTGCGTATACATATTGGAAAACCACATACAAAGCCACCTTTGAACAACTACCAGTGAGGCATATCAGACTTCAACACAGAGGATGACTGGCTGATTTTCCCATCCTGCAGCAGCAGTAGTCACAGTTTGGGAACCACTGCCACTGCTGCGTCATAGTCATTTTCAAAAGTAAGAAATGGTCATGCCAAAAAACAGGATGAAGCCATAAAGCAAACATCAGCCCACAAGGAAACTCCTTTACGTGGAGGGCGAGGGGAGGGAGGGAGACAACGCTGGCAACGTGCTGGGTCAAATGCCACAGGAAAGCAAACCACCATGCGGGCGAACGCGGAAGGTTTTTAGAGTCACGACACCTTCGGCATAGCACCTGGGCGAGAGCCACCCCAGGCAACACAGGAGTGTGCTGTGCTAACAGTCTAACTCCTGAAGCACTGTACACTCATTTCAGCTTATTAACCTACCCCCATCAATCTAGTTTTATCTTTAGCTTGTTAAAGCTAAAGGTCAGACAACTTAGATGCCTCAAAAACATTAAAATGTTTCTATAATTTTTTTCATAACTGAAACTCTTCACAAATGTAACTGCATTTCCTTTAAAATTATATCTATTTTAAAAATCATTTTATGTTCCCAATACACAATTAGTTTCTTTGAACAAAAATACATTTCCAAAGAGATATGTCTATTCCGAAAAATTCCTAGAACACACGCAGGGACGACATCCTGGTTTTTGACGCACCAGCGTAGCTGGAGCCTTACTGTACTTTCAAGACAAAGTAATCTGAATAGTATTCAAGTTGGTGTCTTAAACATGCCAAACATCAGGTTTTCCCTGATTCCATAAAAAACACCAATCCAATCCTCCAAAAAACTTCATTTTTTCCACCTAATGATCTTAAATCATTTTAGCTGACATTTTAAAACTTAATTTGGATTTTGATTAATTTCAGTTTTTCATTTTCAGTAGATTCTTATTTGATTAACGAGTTTCATACAGCTTCAGAGAGTGTACACGCATGTGTCTCTATTATCCTCCTCTGTCCCCAAACACTGTTTTTAAACGAGCCTTTCAAACTTTTCCTCTTTTAGTTACTATAAAAGACCCCGTAATCTTTACTGTCAACCTCACACACGCAACACTAAGGTCTACAGCCAGATGTTCTTCAAATAACAAAACCCCCAGTATAGTCATATCATTCCCCAACGTCATCTTTTAAAACTCTCACGGTTTACGATACATTAATAATTATGACTTCAGAGGCCTGTGTTCTGAGAGCAATCTTAAAGGTTTAACTTAACATTAAATGATAAACTTATAATTAAATGTATACATTTTTCAAAACATATAAATGCAGGAAATGGCTAACAAAAAGGTACAGTTTAAGACCAAAAAACAACATGGCTAAGAAACACATTGTTCCTTAGAAGCCTCTTTCGACACATAAAGCAAATACATGTGTCTCTCGGTATGCGTGGGGGATTGGTTTTAGGTCCCCTCTCGGATACCAAAATCCATAGATGCTCTAATCCTCAAGAGTATAAAATGGTGTATTTATATATAACCTATGCACATCTACCTATACACTTTAAATCATCTCTAGATTACTAAGTATTCTTTTTTTTTTGTTTTGAGACAGAGTCTCACTCTCTTGCCCGGGCTAGAGTGCCGTGGCGTCAGCCTAGCTCACAGCAACCTCAAACTCCTGGGCTCAAGCGATCCTCCTGCCTCAGCCTCCCGAGTAGCAGGGACTACAGGCATGCGCCACCATGCCCAGCTATTTCTTCTATATATTTTTAGTTGGCCAATTAATTTATTTCTATTTATAGTAGAGACGGGGTCTCACTCTTGCTCAGGCTCGTTTCAAACTCCTGACCTTGAGCGATCCGACCGCCTCGGCCTCCCAGAGTGCTAGGATTTCAGGCGTGAGCCACTGCACCCGGCCTTAGGTATTTTTAATACAATATAAATGCCACGTAAACAGTTGTCACACTTTATTATGTAGGGGAAAATGACAAGAGAAGGAAATCTGTACACATTCAGTATTGACACAACCATCCATCACTTTCCCCCCTGACTATTTCGAATCGACGACTGGTTGAATCCACAGATGTGGAAACCAGGGATACAGGGGGCCAACTGTATCTGGACCTGCCACAGGGGGAAATCTAACTCACGGTGGGTTCATCCTACCTGAGTAAATCCAAGTTTGATGCGTCTTTGTTTGAAGGTCTTGGCAAACTGCTCAAGCTCCTCAAGGTCACTGGGCTCCTCCAGGCTGGGAGTATCGATTCGCTTTGGTGTGGACTGGCTCTGTGGAAGTGTCTGAACTGGGGTTGCTGCTATTGTGCGTGTTGGGGTTGCTGGCTGTTGGAGAAGGAGCAGCGCGGTAAGAACAAACACACAAACAGATGTTTAAGTTTTACAACTGGAACGTGCCACAAGTGAACGACTTAAGGACACAGCTGTATTCGTGGAGAGTGACGACGGCCACGCAACACCACGGAATGTACAACATGGTGTCCAGTGGGAAAAGCAGACTATGAAATTCTGTTTACTATAATTGCGGCTGAGGGTAAGCATGTAATTCTACAGAAAAAACCTGAATACACAAAAATGAAATATATTATATCTGGGTTTTCAAAAGGTCTGAATAAATGTGTCTTATGCCTTTAAATAAATTATTTTAAAAACTCTGTTTCATAAATATGCCACTTAAACTGTCGAAACAATAAAGACCGTATCTGTCTTGTTCTTCACTATCACATCTCCAACATGTGACACTATTACAAAAATTGTATTGTAAGATTATTAAACTATTTTAAGGGGAAAAAGTAAATCATTTGCTGTTTAAATAACTTAGGTTTCATTTTGTGTACTTGTTCAAGTTTTTTTCCGCAGATCTACATTTCTAAACCTTAATTATGTTATGCATTATTTTACACTCTGCTTTTATCATTTAACATTGCTTTAACTTTTTCCTATGGTATTTCAGTCTTCATAATAATCCTTTTAGAACATTTTTGTAGTGATGGGGTCTCTGTATGCTGTTCACCCTGGTCTCGAACTCTTGGGCCCAAGTGATTCTCCTTCCTCGGTCTTCCAAAGTGTTGGGATTACAGGTGTGAGCCACCGTGCCCAGCCAACAATTTCGTGGCTTTTGATACACATCACAACGTTGGTGCCCCTATACAATGCTAGTTTCCTCCACATGATTTGTGTTAGCAGTTCTAAAAAATGTTTTGTTAATTCAGGGAGTAAATGGTACTTCACTGCTGCCTTAATTTGTATTTCTCTTACTACTCAAAGTCGAAATTTTCCCATGTCAATTATCATCTGTATTTCCTGGATGTGAATCGGATTTATGTCCTTAACCCATTTATATATTAATGATATCCTTATTCTCATTCTTGACCTTGAAGAGATCATCAAATGTTATAGACTGAGTCTTTGTCAATGCCAATAATTTTTCCAATCTGCTTTCTTCCTTTTATTTTTCAATGTACATAAGCTTTAAATTATCGTTTGGCTGAGCTTCTTATTTTCCTTTCCAATATCATCTGTTGCTTCAAATCTGAGAAGGTCTCATTTATTTTCAAATATGATAAAACTCCTTTTAATCTCCCAGTTTATTCAATGTATTTTAAAAACATTAAATTATTTAAATCCATCTAAAGTTTATTTTGGGGCATGAGAGTATAGGCTCTTTTTTAAAAGAAAATATTAAATTTTCTTATTAGACAAGGCTACTCTGTTCTCCTCACAAGCCCTGAGTGGAACACAGGCCTCTGAGTTCACCAGTGGCAGGTACCACCTCGACTCCGCATCTTAACTGCTCAGTTGATCCCTCCTGTGAGCCCAGGTGAAAGATACTATAAACAGCGTTCGGTGCCTAGGTCTTAAAATATTGTTAAGTTTATCCGTAAGTACTATAAATTTTTTTCTTAATTTCAGTTTCCAAATGATCATTGCTAATATATAGAAATATAAATGACTTTTGTATATTGACTTTGTATCCTACATACTTGCTAAACTCACTTATTCCAGAAACGTTCTGGGGTAGATTCCTTAGGATTTTCTACATGGATAATTATGCCATCTACCGATTAAGATAGTTTTACTTCTTCCTTTCTAGTCTATATGCAACCTTTAATTCTTTTCCTTGTCTTACTATGCTACTAGCACCTTTAGTATAATACTGAATAAAGGTGGTAACTGGTCATCTTGCCTGGTATCTGATTTTAGGGAAAAAGTATCTAGTCTTTCATTATTAAGTATGAAGATGGGGGTCTTTGTGGTAGATGCTCTTTACTAGGTTAAGAAAGTTACCCTCCTATAATACCTAGTTTGCAAGAATTCTTATCATACACGGATGCTGAATTCCGTCAAATCTGGCAATGTGCTAGTATTCAGTGATAAGTCCATACTGCAAAGTCAGGGCGGCAAGGGATTCAGGATTAGCCAGTTCAGTCACCTACTTTAGAGATGAGAAGATTAAGGTCCACAGAGGAAAAATGATATGCTCAAAATCACAGCTAGATAAGAAGCAGAACTGGGTCTATAATTTAAACCTCTAGATACCTAACACTTGTGCTTTTTATATGATTGTAGTGTTTACATGGTCTAGTGTAAATGGGCAAAGGCAACAACCAAGCATTGACAGAAAAGAAACTAGAGACCGGAGCTTCTTCGCTATTTCTCAGAAAGGGCAAAGGATAACGATGCGTTTTAGCTGAGGTACGAGGCTTCCAGTTCAAGCGGTAGTATCTACCGCCAGACGGGTAGGGGAGGCGTCACAGAATCACAACTCACTGCTCAGTTACTGCCAACACAGCTATCAGAAAACAGGGACTCCCGGTGATTTTCAAAGACTCGATCACTTTGGTGGCATTGTTTTATCAAACTGATAACCTCAGCTTTGAATTTCTGGTTAGTTTTGAAGACCGAATTATTTTTATTAGGTTTTCTGGGTTTTTTAAAATCAAATAAAGCCCAAAAGTCTCCCAAAACGACAGGGCAAGAGAACCCCCACAGAAGAAAACTGACCTGGGAGGTGAGGGTGATGCTTGGCTGCGACTGGAGGAGGTTGGCTTGGCTTTGCTGAGGTAGTTGTGTTAAAAGGTTCTGCGCTTGCAGGAGACCTGGGAGACACAAGCAGGTTGTGCGAGAAACATTGAAGATTACATCGAACACACGGAAAGGAAGAACACGAACGCGAACTGAAAATTTCCAGCTGATCTCCTGACAGTCTTATCGTTCTTAAAATCACTGTCTAAAATTCAACCTTGTTAAATGCAACTTGGGCGAGAAGATATGGAACATTAAATTAAAACTGATATGTTTTTAGCATCGTGTGAATAAGTTCTCTGATACGCCAGTTCCTTATTTTAATAAGGAGTGGGTGAAAGTGAAGAATTATTCTAAATGGAAGCAGCTGTAAATTCCAAAAAAGCTTAATTTCTTAACCTAGAATCCATTAAAAACTGCCAGTGCATGCTGGACCTGGGGCTAGTTCAGGAAAGGAGCAAGACTGTCCTTTAGGTGGAAAAAAAGTTGTTTTCAAGTTCTCCTTATCAAACATTTGCCTTCTGGTGACAACAAAGGTGAAATGTAAAATACTCTATTTGCATTAACATGGAATGGGTCTTTAAAATGTAAAATTTAAAACTTTAGTTTAAAAATAACTGATAAGCAATGCCAGCAATGCTTCAGGAGGACAAGTGGCACTCAAAGTGGAAATGTGAACACTTGACAGGTTTGTAGCATACGCCCCGTCAATTACTTGAGTCTATGGCTTTTTATTTTCAGAGCCTTATAAAAATAGGACCAACCCAGAATGTCTGTATTTAAGGATTTAATCTGTAGTACCTAGTTTCTAATATAACGCTGTTGCTGTTAATCAAGTACTAGATATAGGATTACGAGTGCTCAGGTAAGATCCAAGGTAGAAATTATTCAACACAGCAGAACAAACACAAGGGATTCTACCACTTTTAAAAACATGTGGTAAGATTATCTGGAGCAACACGTAACTTCCTATGATGTCCTTGGGTTACTAAGTTTGGATATACTGATTATTGGAATACGTAGGACAACAGCCAAAAAACATAAGCTTCCAAGATCGGTCACAGAGTCTGCCATTTATATTTGTAAGTAACTAAGCACTGCCTGAATTCGAGCTATTAAAATAGATTTATTTCATAATGTAGATCACAAATAAGACAACCATATAAAGTAGATTTGGATTCTTCTAGGAAACCCTGACTTTTGTTGCTCTGGGACAAGTGAAATACATTTTGAATCAAATATGATTAAATGAAATAAAATTCAGTACATGTTACGACAAATGTTTCTTAAAAAGCAGACTGATGGAAGTTTAATGACCATCCTGCTCCCCCGGTGTCTCTCTACAGTTCAAGCCCAAAGAGTAGTCAGAGAGATCTAACCACTGCGCAGATCTCACTCTAACTGCAATGCAAGGCCACTGGAGCATCTGCAGGTAGCCTGGCCTGGTCCAGTTCTCACACAGCCTCTCCCATCACTTCCTTTCACTCACTCAACTCCAGCTACCCTGGCCCTCCCACTCCCACACACCCCAATTTGGGCAAGCTCTTCCTATCTCAGGTGCTTCGCATTCCTTTGTCCACAAGACTCTTGACCCAGATCCTAGGCGTGGCGACCTTCCTAATCCCAGCGTTGCTTCTCCAGAGAGGCTCCGCAGGCCCACTCTTCCGCAGGCTGACCACTACCGGTTACTCTGATCTGCTGTCTGCCTGGTACTTACTGCTATTTAAACTATTGGTTTACATGGCTACTATTTGACTTCTAATGAAAGCAGGGACTGTACCTTGTTCCAAATTATATCCCCAATACTCAGAGCACCGTATGACACTTAACAGGCATGCAACAAATTGTTGAGTAAATTAATTAAAATATTAAATTTTACTGATTTCAAAAAATTGAAGGGTAGTCTAGAGAGAAAAATAAAGCTATATTTTATGTCAATGATTAAAACTAATTACATAAAATTATTTTGAAAAAGCTAAGGACTAAAGAATATTCAAAAATAATAAAAAATGAAATAGAAGTCAGCACAAAGGTCGGAAATGAGGTCTCATTATTAAGCATAGGTTATTTCAACACAAGAGTTTCTTTAAAGTTTAACAATGAAAGTCAGTTTTTATTAATATGTAAGTGACAAAAGCAGATATTTTTAAAATGATTCCTATCCAATCAGAAGCTATAATTCCAAATGACTAATTTTTGTTCCTAGTAGCATATTTTATAAATGAATTCAAACCTTAGGTCTTTTCCCCCAAAGGAGCTCAGCTGAAAATGCTAACAGGGCCCAGAGAAGTTTAAAACTTCCTTAAGGACCAACCCTTTCTATCTCTCTCCCTGCAAACAACAAAAAAACCCAAACAAACAAAAAACAAATGAAGAAACGTTTTTTTCAAACAAGAATATTTCTTTGATTATTTTCAGAATAAACGGTGAGAGCAGAAAAGGCAAAATAAAATCTCCAACAAATTATGACTCAAGTTCAGACAGGTATCAATAAGAGTCTTCCCAAGAAAAAGAAAGAAAAATAATCCTGATAATTCTAGAAAAATGGTTTCAATTTCCCTTGCTAGAAATTAAATTCCAGACAGAGTTATATGATCTTGGTAAGACTGTCAAAAATATAAACTATACTTCAAAAGTTTTAGATTAATAAATGAAAAACAAGGGAAAACACAACTCAAGCAATCAATATTGAAGGCTAATCTCATGCTGGAAACATTTATTATTACAATTTTAACAGCTCAAACCTTTGTCCTCCATCACTAGTTAAAAGAATAGCTATTTGGATTTTTTCGGCTTCTCTGATGCTATTAATACTAATTACAGTGAATTCCACTCCTGGGAATGTTTGTATAAATGTGAGTGTTTCTACTTTTCATCTCCTTTACATTGCTGAATCATCTTAGAAAATAAATCTAGGTCATACACTACTAACTGATCGGTTACAACTCAGCAGCAAGGGTACAAACTGATTCTAGATTACTTTCAAGCTGGTTTTTTTTTTTTTTAACTAAAGGTACAAACTATTTTCATTCTCTGAGTTACTGCATCTATCATTTCTTGACTGATAATACCGATACCATGATAATGTCATAAGGACAACTGCAGAAAAGACTCAGAGAGGTACTATGTACGAGGCACGTTCTACATGCATTCACTCAATGAGTCTTTACAACTCTTCGAGGTAAACACTAAAAGTATCCTCATATGGCAGACAAGGAAACTGAGGCACAGAAAGTTAACTTTCCAGAGGACACAAACAAACAGTGGCAGAGCCAAAATTCAGAGAGAAGTAGTTTGCTCTTAACTAATACATTACAGTGAATGATCTTCTTGATGTTAATGAAACATTTTGTGTAATTCACTCATGTAAGGGCAGGGGAAGACGAGAAGAGAAAGAATTGAAACTCAGGAAGGTCAGGTGAACTGTCCAAGGTCATTGGCTCTAAAGCCAATCAGTATTATACATTTTGTGCTATTTTCCCAATTTTACAAAGTCTGTGGGGGTTGGGAGGCGTTAAGAACATACAAATACCTTTGCAACTACCAAATGATCAGAATGAATAATTACCAGGTATTCCAATTATTTTGGGCTTTACTCTTTTAAATAAAGTGAGGTCCCAGATTTGAAAAAGGAAAGACAATGCCCTTGTCTTTGACCCAAAGGCAATCTCATTCAATTGTAAAGCTTTAACAGTTACCAAATCTTTTGGTGCCGTCTACCACCCTGAAGATAACCAAATCTAATATATACACTTCAGTTTTGACCTTAAGTCTGATCTAGGTAACTTTCTCCTTCCCTCTTGGAATTCTCTTCTGTTGTCAATACCACTCTCCACTAATTTTTTACATCTGAAATCACAGTATCTTCTCCTCCTCCTCCTTTTTTTTTTGAGACAGGGTCTTGCTCTGACACCCAGGCTGGAGTGTAGTGGTGCCATCACAGCTCACTGCAACCTCGAACTCCTGGGCTCAGCCTCTCCAGTAGCTGGGATTACAGGTGTGCGCCACCACATCCTGCTAATTCTTAAATTTTTTTAGAGATGGGGTCTTGCTATGTTACCCAGGCTCATCTCAAACCCCTGGCCTCAAGTAATACTCCTGCCTCAGCCTCCCCAAGTGCTGGGATTACAGACGTGAGCCCCGGCACCCAACCAGCATCTTCATCTTATTCCTCCTATATCTAAAGGGCTGGCTTTTCCACAGCTCTTAATACTACATGCACATTTTCTCTATATGATCCCGTCAACCGTCACAGTTGCCTAAGAGTCCAGGAATTACCTAGATATCTCTTTCCTATCATTAATCTAACACAACTGGCCACCTGGTCCTGTCCATCCACCTATTTACTTACCAAATCATCTTCTCTTTCCTATCCCCACAATCACGGTTCAGCCCTTACCAATCCTCAACAGGACTATTGCAATATTCTCCTAACCAGTATTACTCTCTCTATTCTTATTCATTCTGATTTTCCCTCCCCAGGTTTCAGCATGAGCTTTCTTAAAACAACCTGGAAACGTCACTTTTCTGCTTAAAATTTCTGTGATTTCATATAGCCTACAGAAGACTTATTGGAAGGTCCTGGGCTATTCACATTAGAATCTCTAAAGTGCTCGTTAAAATTCTGGGGTGAGGCTCAGGAAACTTCTCTCCTAATTTCCCAAGTGACAAATAATCAAACCTTGGGAACCACTAAGCTACAGGATTTAAGGCCAAACCTCTGGAAACTTAATGTGAGGTTCTTTACTGATCCGGTCTCTGTTAATCCTTCTGGCCTCAAGGTTCTCTATTACCCACACATACTACTTAAGCTGTAGTGTCTAAGGCATTACTGACAGTTCCCAAACACAGCTTACTGACTCTTCTTCTGTGTTTCTGAGCTTTTCAAATGCTATTCATCTTCCACAACTGACATTCTCTCCTTTATGAGCCTACGAAGGCACTCTCCCACATTCACTGTGATCGCAACGGCACAGGGGTCTCTGCTTGGCTCCCAGTGTTCTGTGCACACCAAGCCCAACGCCTGCAACAGGTCTACTCCCTGTCACTAGATCATAAGCCCTCCGAAAGTAAAAACTGACTTCCTCACCTTCTAATCTTGAACATATGCTTGTGTAAGTATTTACATGACAAGAGATTTCGGAATGAATGATCAAGAAGAGAAAAGGCAAACACAACTACTCCAGAAATAATGAAGAACTGGTAGAGAGGCACTGATACTCCTTGCGTTGAAGCCTTGACATCCTGATACTCTACACTGATCACACTAACCAACCTTACAAACATGACTCAATTTTATTGTTTGATACCGAAATTATACAATATTTATCACTCAAAGACCTCAAAAATCTTCTTTATAACTCACTAAATGTATACAGTTTCGTCTCTTTCTCAGACTTTAAAAGATAACAAACAATTGTGAGAAGCATACACTTTTAACACTCAGTCCATATTCTTCGAATACATTCCTGTGAAAAACTGTCAAAACACTAGAAGCAATTTATCCAATTTATGCTCAGCATGTTGAATAATTTTACTTAGACTTTTAGCCAAACTTTTGGCTCCTTAGTGATTAAAAACATGAATGGGGTAGTTCAGGGCAACCTTCAATAATGTCATATGCATGACAAAAAATTTTTTTTTCTCTTAACATGACTATTGACAGCTTAAAATCAGATAAAACATAATAAAAATACTGTTCTAATGGACAGTTTCAGAGTCAAAACGACAGCAGTCCGCGCACGTCAACATCATGTGCCTTCGTGCACAACTGACGCGCTCTGGGGGGGCTCACCCTGCTGGCCCTGGGGCGTCTGGGAGATGATGAACTGTGCCGGCTGCAGGTTGGTGGTCGGGTGCACCAGCACAAACTGCTGCAGGTTGAGATTCTGCTGCTGAAGCTGCTGCAGCTGCTGAAGATCCTGAAAAGTCAGAATTAAAACACGGACTGGGTTGGAGATCACAAAATAAAGCTCACTTAACCATAAGGCTTCCAGCTAACGACTTCCGTCACATCCAAATAAAGAAGAGTAGGTAATGAGCATTCCTTCAAATTTCCAAAAAGGGTGTGCTCTGGGCGTGTCTCACAGAGTGTGTGAGGAAACCTGGAGCCACCGCGGGAACTTGCTGTTTTCGTGTGATGACATATACTGTTACTGTGTCATGACTTACGCTAAGCCCAATTTTCAATAGTGTTTTAAAATTCCCTCAGAACAAATGGTTATAGTTCTGCTTTTTTAACATATATAAACCAATATGGGTTTTAAAAATCAACTGAGAGAAGAGTTTTCAATATTTGATTTTCCTTGTTTAGTAACAATTGAGAGTAAGTGCTATGTCTGAATTTCCATCAATAAATCAAAAGCCCTGTAATGATTAATGAATTTGAGACAAGCTTATCTAACAACTAAGAAATCAGTGTTCAATTTTTTTAAAAAGAAAAATAGCTATCTGTATGAAATTCTGCTCCATAAAATAACAACACCACTTATATTGGCTTAGTGTTTTATAATTTCCAAAGTGCTTTCGTGTATATTACCTTATTCAGACTAATGTCAACATAGGGTCTCAAAACCTAAGCACTAAAAGTGTTTGGTGATGAAGAACGTGGTCAAAATCAAATCATTATCTTGATAAACACTGTATATAACAATAATAGGCCGGGTGCGGTGGCTCACGCCTGTAATCCTAGCACTCTGGGAGGCCCAGGCGGGCGGATCGCTCAAGGTCAGGAGTTCGAAACCAGCCTGAGCCAAGAGCAAGACCTCGTCTCTACTACAAAATAGAAAGAAATTAATTGGCCAACTAAAAATATATAGAAAAAATTAGCCAGGCATGGTGGCACATGCCTGTAGTCCCAGCTACTCGGGAGGCTGAGGCAGAAGGATCGCTTGAGCCCAGGAGTTTGAGGTTGCTGTGAG
>CAUYRT010053530.1:0-21008 GCA_963574885.1 Lepilemur ruficaudatus
CAGGAAATGATTTTGGTACATTTAAGAATGTTATTTCCTTGCTCTGAATACTGTAATTCTTTTATAATAATTCACAGTACTGCATTTTCTTTCAAGTAAAAAAAGACCTCACAAAAATATTATTTATAGGACAATCAGGAAAATAAGAATAATGACTGGATAACTGGTGATTAAAAAGTTACTGTTGTTTTTTGGATCTGCAAAATGATATTGTGCTTATATTTAAATGGTAGGGTCATTATCTTTTAGATAAATGTACTTAATATTTACAGATAAAACATGATACCTTAGCACTTCAAGTAATCTGAGGTATAGAGAAAACAAAACTGATCAATTGATAATTGTTGAAGCTGGGTGATGGGTATATGGGCTTTATTATATCATTCTGTTATTGTATATGTTTGAAACCTTCCATAATAAACAGCTTAAAAACTAAAAAAAAAAAAGATAATGCCCAATTAAAAATTAAGTGAGAGAATGTGTTTCCAAACTATCTTATTAAAAACTTTCCAAAAATATATTTTAAGAAGTAACAAAATTGCAAAGAAAATTTGAAACAAAAGAAGAGATGAAAAAGAAAATAATAAACATGTGTGAAAATATAAATATTGATTTATATAATAATACACTTAATGCTAAATTTAGAAGTTAGAATAAAGATAAAATTAAAATATAGAGTTTACTATTATCCTCCAAAGTAAAACAGTATACTAAAATATACTGTATATCTTGTATTACATGATATTATGTTATTTTCATACTTTTTAATGGACAAATTGACTTTTTCATGTTAACCAGTAAAATAGCAGTAATATAGTCTATAACTTTCAAGCTGGTAGGAGGAAAAATGGAATAACATGCAAAATATTAGTAGCATAAAGGGAAAGATAGAGGTCATGAAGGAGGAAGGGAAGAAGAAAAGAAAGAAAGAAAAAAAGCCAAGTAAAATAAAATATCTTAATCTATTCAAGGAATGGCAGAAAATAAGAAAATAGCTGAAAATGAGTAACAAATAAAACAGAATATAATGATGAAATAATCTCAATATCTTAGCAATAACCAGAAATATAAATGGACTAAAACACCCAACAAAAAAGAGAAATTGAATTTGGATAAGAGTGTGTTTAAAGAAAAGCCTGAAACAAATTGGTAGAAAATATATTAAAGTAAAAATATGAAAATGTTTTAGGGCAAAATTAACTGAAAGATACCTAGGCATGGAAAATATATTTATAGCAAAATATTTTTGGCTGAAAATTTTTATTATAGAAAAATAAAGATATTACTTATTTTGGTGTCAGACAAATGAAACAGACCAAAGAATCCAGAAATAAGAGTCCTCACAGTACAAAATCTTTACCTTTGAGAAATGTTCAATAACACACCTGTGGAAGAAAAAGTGGACTAATCAATAAATGAACAAGGTCAATTTACTTTTTATATAAAATCTGAAATCAGATCACTACCTTATAACAAAACAAAATCAATCAATAAAATCTGTATCAAGTCATTAATGAAAAAAGTTTAATTTTAGATACTATTCGTGATAATTAGATTTATGTGTTGACTAGTCTATCCCACCAAGTGATGTCATCAAGCACTAATCTAGATGTTGCCTTACTTTGTAGATGTGCTTAACATCTGCAACCAGTCGACTTAAAGTAAGGATCCTCTATACTACATTTTATTCATTCTGTTTCTCTGATTAATGCTGACTGACACAATGCTAAAGGACAATCATTTTATAACCTCCTTGTAAGGATGGATTTCATGTAGAAGACACGAACAAGTTTTGCTCGTAGGTGGCTGCTCCTCTATTTGAAGCTTTCAGGAAGTGCTGGACTCTGAGACATGTGTAAGAATATTTGGTTGGGAGGGTCATGTAGCCCACTCACGAGAAACTGAAGAACGCAGTTGTCAGAGGAGTTTGAGAGGTAGTGGGAGGTTTAAACTTGGACAAAACATGGAAGCTAAGTGGTTCGTGGTGCATACTCTAGTACCAAGGGAGTCATCATCTGCTGCCCAAACCATGGTAAAAGTCATTTTCATGGATATTCTAAGTCTTCTATGCAATTGATCGTCACTGGCAAGACAGTAATACTCTTCTCAAGAGTAATCAGAGTTGAGCAATACCAAAAAGTAATTACACAAAATGAAAAAAAAAAAAATAAGCCAATATAAAGCAACATAAAATAAAATTTTCTTTGATACTGTTTTCCAACTGTACATAGGATCTCCTTATTTGGGCATTTAAAGTCCTTTAAGTTGGCCCTGACTTATCTTTCTTAGATATTTACTTTGATAATTTCCTCTGTGTTCTAGTCATGCAATAACTCTGCTTTCCTCAAAATATTACTTAATTTTCTCTACTGGGAAAAAAATCTGGGAAATCTAAAGAGCGCAGAATTTCAATTAGACAATTGCAGCTCAGTCAGTGTCTAGCTAAGCTACTCCTGGCAGCTGACTTAATGTTTCCTTGCCTTTTAAAGATGGATAACAGTGGCAAATTTGAAGTTTTACTGTGTAGGTTAAATGAGATAAAATAGAGCTTTAAACATAGCATTTGTTCAATGAAAAATAACTGCAGTAATTATGATACTTTTATACGCACTAGTCCCTCCTCTCAGAGTACTGGGTAAATCTCTGCTCTGACTTCTCAGGCTTCAGCTTCAGTTCCAATATCATCTCCTCATTAAATTCTTTCATTTTTTCATTTGTGTGAGGATTTCAACTCAAAGCTAACTTCATTTTGCCACAGTTAGAGAAGCACATTTTATATTTCCTATTTAAGAACGAATACTTCAATGGCATAAATAAACTATTTAGATTTATATTTTCATATATATATTTCATGCGAAGGCACAACTAATTGAATTATCAGGGACATAATAACTTGGCAGATGGTCTAATGGAATTCTAGAAAGTGCACATCACCCTTCTCAACACAGCTGGAGATATCCATGCTCTGCTAGAGCCCTGTGGCTTCCCGGTGTCCCCCGCAGGCCTCCCCCTGTGGCAGCGTGGGGCTGCCCACCAGGCACCCCGCTGCCGCGCAGGCTCCTCCTCCCAGCATTTGCCTGGGGCCTGCCTTGGGAGAAACCTCCTGGTGATTAGAAGCATGAAGGGCATGGCTGACCAACCCCACGGATACAGGTTCAGCTGAGGAAAAAAGTGATAATTATTCCTTGGAACACGAAAGGAGAAAGCCATCTTTTGCTGCTTTTGTTCTCTCCCCTGGTCCTGCTCTTGTTCCCCTTCCCTTCCACGTCCTCTCCTGCCCACCCTCCTCCTTCTCCTTCCGTTTGGTTCATTTCCTTCACATTCTCATATAGCTCTGGCTTGAACCAGGTTCCTAGACTGTTATCACAAAATGTCTGTGTCATTCTACTCGTGTTAAACAACTGTATTTATGTTATCAAAGCAGCAGAGGTAAAGAGGTACCCTGGGCTGCGTGTCTGTGTTAGTCTTCCAAAAAGACAATGGGGTGATGCAAGTTATTGTGCAGGAGGTTTTGGGCTGTTACGCTGTTTTGTCTTGTCTGATCTGGACTTCAAGTGCAGAAGCCTGAGTTTGTCACACTCTTCAGTGGATGGCCGCATGCAGGGCTGTACCAGTCTTCACTTTGACTAATGTGGTAGCTCCTCTGTGTTCACATTTCTGCCAAAGTTTCACAATAGCCAGCTATTTCTTTGAGCCTAAGAGAATAAAAATAATATGTTATATATAAATAATAATAACATGGTATTTTATACGTATACTTTGTATTTGGTCTTTTTCCTAATGGGTTTAAACCTGTCTTTGGCCAGTTAGCTTGCAGCGGTGTCTGTGCTGTTCATTACACCTACATACCCTCAGCACATACCCTTAGCCCACTTTTCCATGGCAGCTGCTGTCTCTTTACAGAATGCAGGATTTCTGATTAATCTCTTCTCAGTCTTAGACATTGCAAATCACTTTTTCAATCTGCCATCTGTCTATTAACTTTGATGATGGTGCCTTTTACTGAAGATAATTTATTACTTTTATATAACCAGATTAATGCAATTTTGTCTAAAGGTTTATGCTTTAGATATTTTGCTTAAAATATATCACTATTCAAATTCAAGAAAACATTCTATAATACATTTTTATATTAACAACATAGCTCTATGTTCTACAAATCATTTTTTAGTCTACTTAGGTTCTACTTTTTTATTTGTATCTATATAACTCAACTGCAGTTTCCCATGTTAAACAACTCATTCTTTCACCATATGCTTATGTTACTAACTTTATTATACATTTAATTTCCAAACATACTTTGCTGTTTCCCTGAGTTCTCTATTCTCCTCAATTTGTCTATTTATTATTTTATTGATACTATAATGTATCAAATTTAAAATAAACAGTTTAAGGAGTAGATAAGGATCAAGATTATTTTCTATTTTTCAAAGCAGTATAGAGATACCTAGATACTGGACGATAGATCAGACTTTTACTTCATAACAAACAGGAATCTCAAGAATTCATGATGCGTAAAAATATGTCTCTAATGGTACTGAAGCCTGTATGTAATGAGTAGAGGCTTTTTATCAGATGATTGATAAAAAGAAGAGAAACAGTTACTTAATAGAAATGTATTTATGGGCATATTACTATTTGCAAATAACAGGTGGAAGAGATGTAGTCATGGAGTCTGATACGTTATTTACCAAGAGGATTACCAGTTTGATAAAAATCATGCTACTTTATAGTACTTTATCACACGGTTTAAAATCAGATGTTTGAAATGCTACTGATATTGTCTCTAATTATTGATATTATCTTTTATTTTTATTCTCTTTAATATACCTTTTATATATATTTTGTCTTTGTCATGAGATGTGTATTATTCTTACAAACAAAAGTCGATGTTATATTTTTAATGGTAGCTGGATCCAGGTATTTTTCTTAAATGTAAAACACCATCACGTCAGGGCAACCCTGCCGGGGCACTGGGGCACGTGACTTACACGAGCTCTAGGGAGCCTTTGAAAGGTCAGCAAAAATCATGATTGCCTGCAGATTGCTTTGACCTTTTTGGACAAATTCTCAAGTAAAAATATCTGTCTAATTTTTGTCCTTTGACTGAATACTTTCCCTTTTCCCATTCTCAATTTTCCCAATACCACTCTTGCTCTAGCTCTTTTGTGCCCTTTATTCCACTCAATTCAAAATTTTTCCCTGCATTTGGGATCACAGCAGCAGTTTACTCCTGTGTTTCTTGCTGTTGTTCTCCCTACCTCCCTTCTCCATCCCTGCCCCCAGGAGGTTTTCTTAGACTCAAGAAGAAAAAGACAACAGTCTGTTCACGGAAGCGATTTGCACCGTAAAAACAACTGGTACTCCTTTAAAAAGTTACTTTAGGATGAATTGAAAATAACAACTCAATATTATGGGTGTGGGGGAGAAAGGGAGAGAGAGAAGGTGACTGAACAGGGAAGGGGCCAATTCTCAGGGAGAGCTCTTGAGCACAAACTTCCTACAAAGTCTTTCTATACTCTTCAAATTTGAAAGATGACTTGACTAAATAAAAAAATCACTGGCTCGTAAGTTCTTTCCCAGAGTCCTTTTGGAAAGTTAACTGTCATCATGCTTTGATTTTTGCCATGGAAAAAATATCTCATACCATCCTGATTTCATCCCTTTATAAATAAGGTGGTCTGCTTGGTAGGAGGGCTGGCTTAAAAGACAGTTCCATGGAAATTTTCTAATTTTATAATTTGTAAGTCTCTCATCTGAGTTTTTCCTCATATTTTCAATTACTTATTTATTAATATTTAATTTTCATTGTAGTATATTGTGGTCACTTTCCTCTGTTTAATAGTTCTTATTCTGGGAACCATCCTTATCAGCTGAAAAATTCATTCTTAATTTTTCACCTCTTTTCATAGTAGCTTACACAAATATCTCGATCATTTAACATTCTTAAGAAACATTCTTAGGTGTTACTTGACCAGAAACCACAAGCGTTTCTCTGGCAGTGGTCAGGTACTTGGTTGAGTTAGCGCATTTCTATTGCAAAAACGACCATTCTGTTGGCTCAGGAAGAGCACTTGGAGGGCTTTGGTCTGTCCAGTGACATCAGAATGCTTTTGTTTCTATGTGATTGTTAATCTCCATCACTTTATCTCTTCTCTCACTTCATCCCCAGGACCCTGGGGGGCACCACCCCCTTCAAGCCCCTGCTTCTTATTCTAGAATGCTCGCCCTGTCCAGACTGCCCCCCTGGCCCTCACACCTCTGAGCCCCTCCCCTGTAGTTTGTCGACAGTGAGCGTTGTGACCTTCCAGGTCTCAGATCTTTTCTCAACATGTCCCCATTCAGAACGGGCCATGATCTTTCTTGCATGATTTTATCTATTCCATCACCGTTAAGAACCAGCTGTGCTTCCTTCTTATCAGTATCTTCTCTGCCTGACTTTACTCTCGTGTGCAGTGGGCAGCTGGCCCTGCTTGCTTGCCGTAGTCTTTGCACACTGAAGTGCAAATGAAGCTGGGAATATTCTCTGGCTCCTGGTCTGCTCGTGGGTATGAATGGTTTTATGTGTTCTAGTTTTTGAGCTGTATAATTTTGGAGAATGTCTATAGAGACCTGAATTTTTTCACCTCTTAGTTTCCTGTGGGAATGTTAAATTCTGTCTAAGTCCCTCTATTCCGAATAGCACAGAATGAAACCATTTTATTCTCAAATGAGAATTTTGTGGTAGGAATGATATCCATCGTGCCGTGTGGGCTTTCCTATTATACGTGTATTTAACCAGGATACTTAAAACACCTGACATTGTTCATAGTGTTTCGGTAGCAAACATTTGTGGGACCTGATTTCCAAATGCAAATTTTTATATTTAAATATCACATCCTTATAAATTGTAAAAAGCAAACAAACAAAAGTTTTTTTTGAACATTTGTAATCTAGAAAAGCAATCAGTGGCGTTCAGCGACTGGTAAAAGTGTTGCACTCCACCTGGTGCACTAGTTCTTAAACTTCATTGTACATAGGAAGCCAACAATTGAGGAAATTATGAAAAATGTGTGTTTCCCTGCCAGAACTGTAGAAATTCAGATAGAGCAGGTCTCTGGATTGAACCCCCAATTTTTTATTTTTACAATTGAAGATCATTATAAGATCATAGTGTAAAGGGCTATGAGCAGCAGTGCAGCCATATTGAGAACGGCTGCCATTTTAGGCCTGTCTTTGAGCTGTTTGAATGTGCCGGAAGAAAGAGAACAAACAAAGTAATTAACTTGTAGCTGCATGTAGTTAAATTTTGCTATGGGACTCTGGTCATGGAAAATGTACTCTGTCCTAACTGATGCTATTAGCTTCTGTAACCCCGCTTGCTTAACTTGTTTGTTATATTGTACCGGGTGGTCTGAGGCCAGTCCCAGACCCCAGGGTTGGAAATAATTACCAAAGTGTCCTAGACTGTATGCTTTTAGTCACGTATTCCATGGCGGTGAAGGGTATATGAACTCTGTATTACTGATGTTCTAGGCCACACTTTGAACCTGGTTTCGACTAGGCCAGAGAGTGTACTGCTGGCCAGATATAAAGACTCACCATTTTAAATTCCAATTTGGACTCTGTGGTCTTTTCTCGCACTCCGGACCACAACACATAGGTCATTCTAGTTGAGAAATACTATCACACCATTTTATTATTTGGCTCCTCACATTGTTATAGCTTTCCCTCACTGCACTAATCACTGTTCAGAATCACAGGATATATTATTATTGTACTTTAAATAGTAGCTATCCATTCCACTAGACAGATTTTACATGAAGGGCTGTGTCTGTTTGCTCCCTGTGGCAACCAATAAACATTTATTGAACACAAGAATGATTGAAAATGACAAAACAACCAAATCCAAGCTCTAGATAATCATTTTTAAATTATTAAAATTAAGGTTGGTTGATTGAAATTTTCATGTAATATGCAAAGTATATTATCTATTTTCATGTATATTTCTTACACTATCAATTCTAGGCAATTAAGTTGTCAAACTGCCTGTAAGTAATAAAAAAGGAAACATTAGAATGTAGAAACAATTATTTTAAGGAGTTTTTATAAATCACGTAAACTTCTTCATTTTAACTATGAAAGAAATAAAGGTCAGAAATATTAAAACTCTCCCCGGACACCCCCACTCCCTCACATACTGGTCTGTTCAGGCTCAGTGATGGCCAAGGCCCAGATCTCTCTCTTCGACAACACGATACTATTTTAAAAGGAGCCTGCTTTTGAATAAAATAAGTTTAAGTTCATCACACAGGATTTTGCCCTAATTTAAGCTGTAAATGTGGCTGAAATTGATACTCAGAATCCCTAGCCTCCTCCTCTGACTTCTTGATTTCCCTAAATTATTTATTTATTTATTTATTTATTTATTTATTTATTTATTTATTTTTTGAGACAGTCTCACTGTGTTGCCTGGGCTAGAGTGCCTTGGCGTCAGCCTAGCTCACAGCAACCTCAAACTCCTGGGTTCAAATAATCCTTCTGCCTCAGCCTCCCAAGTAGCTGGGATTACAGGCATGCCCGGCTAATTTTTTCTATATATTTTTAGTTGGCCAATTAATTTCTTTCTATTTTTAGTAGAGTCAGGGTCTCGCTCTTGCTCAGGCTGGTTTTGAACTCCTGACCTTGAGCGATCCTCCCGCCTTGGCCTCCCAGAGTGCTAGGATTACAGGTGTGAGCTGCTACACCTGGCCTTCCTAAATTATTTTTTAAATTGACATATAACTATATATTTATGGGATACATAGTGATGTTTTGATGCATACAATGTATATTGAGCACATCAGGGTAATTAGTGTATTCATGATCTCAAACATCTATCATTCCTGGTGTTGGGGACATTCAATATCCTCCTTCTGGCTGTTTGAAACTCTAGTCATCCTGCAGTGCTATAGAACACTAGAACTTTTATTTCCACTCTCTTGCTATAATTTCCTTTTGTATTATAGGTGATGCCCCTTGTGGCCTGTACTCAATGGATCTTAAATGTCCTTTCCACATAATTCATTGACAATTATCTTTATTTCTAACAGACAAATACTGATTAGCTCTTATGTTCAAATTCAAAAAATGATGCTAATTATTCTATGCATTGTGAATTGCTGTTATTTAGTATAAAATTCATATTTTTCATATCTCTTTCTGATCATCTGCTATGTTTAGGAGCTTTACTGAGTGCTTTACAAATATTACTTCATTATTCCTCAATACAGTTCTGCAGCGAACATATAACCCCCTACAGTGTACACATGAAGTCATTGAAATGCAGGCAGCACTTGCACTAGGAGTCTACAAGCTGGCATTTGTATTTCCATTAACTGCAGAACTTGTAAAGAGTCCCTCTAAAATTTGTATTACGTAAATGAGAGCACATCTGGCACAGAAGCAAGTATTAAACTTCAGATAAAAGAATCAGAACTACCTTCCCTTTCTTTATTCTCCTTATTTACTAAGAAATCTGGGGCTGGAACTCTCCCGGGTTTAAGTCTCAAAGTTTATGCTCCAGTGCTGCCTGGGTGTTGGACCGTGTATCCAGGCCTCACGGATATCTTGTATCCACAGTTCCATCTCTCTAAGCCTCACCTGCCAGGAACAGGTGCTTCAAGACAGCAGTTCTTAGCAACTCTCCCGCCTTGGATTTAATTAGAGCCCAAAATTCCTTCCTCTTTTTCTGACACTGGTCATTATTAGGTCCCTTTCTCAATTCCAGGTTCTGCCAAAATAATAAATCAAAACAAAACAGAACAAAAAATAAGAAAATTACACAATATCCTTCACAGTGTAGTTCCTGTGTGTTGCATATACATAAAATATTCAGTCCATAATGCATTTTAATTATTTAGCCAACATCAACTTTTAATAACATAGTATCTTTTCTCTAACACTATCGCATTTCAAGCACCCTGGGAATCTATGTTCTCCTGTTTCCACAAAATTAGTTGGTATATTATCTCCTTCCCATTTAAGAATATGGCTTTTCTGATGTACCTGCTTTCCTTAAGGACTTTTTGTAAGACATAAAAGAAACTTATTTTAACCTTGCCTCACCCAGAGCTCCCACGCACCACTTACCTGGACTTAATTAATTGCTCTTCCCCCCTCATGGTCTACTAAATCTGTTCCCACTTTCCACTCAGTCCTAAACAATGAGAACAAATAATATAGCTGCCTCCTCACAGGGGCAATTCACCTCATGAGTGTTTATAACTAGCTCATGCATCATTATAATTTAGTGTTGTGCAAACTTTGCTTAGATGCATCTGGGTCTCTGAGGGTCTGGGCCAAGGGAGCCCTGTGAAATGAAGGAGCACCGGTAGCCCCGCTGCTTCTGTTGACTGTATATTTGATATATAAATCACAGTCACTGTGCCACATCTTTTCTAGATGCAAATACCTCCCAGACTTTCTGGAACGAGCTCAAGAGCTGCCACTGATGGCAATGTCTTTCTGTGTCCAACTACTTCCATCCCAGAAAGGATAATATGCCACCTCTCCCCCAGGGCCAAGGTCAAGAATCACTACATCGCTTGATTATATTCCATTGCTCACAGACACAAGGGATCTAGGGCCACCTCCCATGGTGGCTCTCTATTCCACCGGGACTCCACCTTGCCGTGAGTGTTTTATACCTAGGACCTAGGACCTAGGACCAAATAATCCCCGTGCAATGCAGAAAAATTAAGTTCTATCAGCACAATGCCTGCAGCTCCCACACTGGAGTGTCCTACCCAAACTACCCATCACACAGGTACTGGAGTGCACGTCAGGGGTGGGGGAGTGTCCTGGGGGGTGAGCTTCCAAATATAGAGATGTATATAGAAACAAACCAAACCTTTCAAATTCTAGATCTAAAAAGCAACCAAGAAAATGTCAGTGGTTGACATGTTATAAAGTGAATGAGTTTGAGATTATATGTGTATGCATGCAAATAATATGCAATTATGGTTTTTCTCTGACAATAGACTTAATCCTGTTTCATGACTTTAATCATACGTAGCACCTCTAGCTTTTACTTGGAATACAGAAAGCTGGAAAGAACATTGTTTCCATCCTTACAACAAGTGTAACTAAAACCTGACGGATAATCTCCAAAAAAAATAAAAACAAAGAAAACAATTTTCTCTAACCTACCAGAGAATTGAGGAGGACAGGACAACAAATAAGGAAAGATGGCACCCCAGGAGACAAGGGTACCAGCACTTACTGGGACAAGCACAGGAGAATATACAGCTGATAAAAAGATTTTTGCTAAAATTTGAGTGAATGACTTATGGCCAAGTGTGGGCAAGTGTGAGTGCGCGTCCCTCAGGCACTGAAGCCACGGCGGGATCACACCCTCGCACTGGCTTCTCTCCACAGGCCTCTTGAGCAGACTGGAGGCTGGGGGCAGGCCGAGATACAGAGGAAACTGCCTTTGCGGTGCAAGTGTGAGGGCAAGAACAGCGGCTCCAACAGCAAACAGCAAAGCCCCACCGAGGGCCTTCACTCCCCTCCCGCTAGGGTACGAAAGGCCAAAGCTGGTCCGGAGCGGTTGCAGCCCTGTTCTTCCCCCTGGACACCCACTGCAGCTATGGTAGAGAAAAGGGAGATGTAGATGGGCAGGGGAGAGGGAGAGGGAGAGACGGCAAGGCAGGAAGGCAGGGAAGAAGGAAGAAGTCTACCCTTGGAAAAAGATAGCAGATATCCAGATCATAGACGTTAGACGTGCCTTGTGGCCAGAATCCACAGAGAACAGGGTAACCCATTTGCTTAAAACTGTGGTGAACCAAAACGTTTCTTGGAATAAAATAGCCTTTTCCCATCTCTGGTGGTTCTTGTTTTAACAAGAATTTCATAGAAAAGCATCTCTTTGAAAATATGTCCCTAGCTTGACAGGTAATATATCATCTATATATTCAAGATATAATCGAATATAGGTAAAGACAAATATTTGTAACATGTACGCAACTCAACTGAGTTGGAATAAAGACATAACTTCTGTCTTTGATAATTGGAAAAACATTTTTGAGGGAAATGATACTGGCTGTGGGACTTTAAGAACAGGAGGACTTCTTAGAAGCAGATGTGAGGATTGAACAGGTAACCTACGTCAAGTTTTCAGACAGAAATACGAACGGGGTGATTAACACATTATGAGTAGACCAATTTGCTAATGCATAAAGGTAGCTGATATTTAACGAAGTTGGGGTACACATTAGGCAAGGTCTCAAACCAGTTCAAGGGATGCATCTGATGAGGATACTATCTGGCGCATGTGCTTACGAATAATAGGGAAGTTTCAGTTAACCCTTTGGTGGCCAGGGCAGAAAAAATTGCCAAAATTAGAATTTTCATGAAACTCTTACACAATCCCATAGGGGATGATTAAAGCTTGAGCTAATACAGTGACACAGACTTGGACGGAAGAGCACCTCTGCAAGAGGGACGCATTAAGGCATCATGCCCAACCTAACAGCATGCAACATGAATTGTGCTCTTTCCGCAAGAACAGTAATATGCTTGAAAAACATTCATTAAATTTTTGAATATGTATTTTTACTTCAGAGTCATAATTAGGAAAATCTATGACAGCTAGATCTTGAGATCTACAGACTGGAATCTTGACCGGAAATGTGAGTACAAATTATACTAACACAGTATGTTTAGTATGAAGTTTACTACAAACAGGAGCCTTCTACACTTCCCATCTCTTGTGGGTAATATTAGTCTACATGTTTTTTTTTCAAAATTTCTATTGTCATATTATTGATATTATTAGCACAAAAAACCTAACAGGATTTGAAATTGAAAATGATAGTAACAAATGTGTTTGAGATATACTCAAATAAGCAGATGGAAGAGAAGACTATGGATTCATAAAACAAAATCTGGAGGAAACAGAATTAAGCAATTCAGATGTATATGAAGTTAATGTCTATTCAAGTCTCCAGGAAGAAAATTTGCTCTGAGAAGCCAACAAAGGAGCACTATAAAGACAGCTGTGATGTGGGGTGCCTCAATGGCACTCCATTGCATTAGGGTTCTCCTGTGAACCAGTAAGATATTACATATATCTTAACTATGCCCACACACACGTGCACACGTGTGTGTGTGTGTGCGTCCCCTGAGACTTGGCTCACCTGATCATGGGGGCGTGGAAGCCCCACAGTCTGCCATCTGCAAGCTGGAGAACCAGGAAAGCAGAGCTGTAATTAAGTCTGAGTGCAAAGGCCTGAGAACAGGAGTAGGAGGCACTAAGTCCCAGCATCAAGGGTAGGAGAAGATGGAAGTCCCAGCTCAAGAGAAGAGAGTGAATTTTCCCTTTCTCCACCTTTTTGTTCCATTATGCTCTCAATGGCTTAGGTAGTGTTTGCCACCATTGCTGAGGGTGATCTTCTTTACTCAGTCTACAAATTCAAATGCTAATCTCTTCCAGAAGCACCCTCACAGACACATACCCAGAATTAAGGCTTTCCCTGCTATCTGGGCACCACTTAGCCCAGTCAAGGTAGACATAAAATTAAACATCACCCCAGTCAATGGAGCCAGAAATAGGAATAAACACAGAAAGTCCAGTGTGAGACCCCTCCAGCTAGAAAAGAAGGGAGAAAAATCGTATCATACGCCAAATTGTTCCAGCCCCCAAACTGTGACTGGACTCCCTTCTCTCAAGTTGATCATCTAGTAACATGGGAGAATATATCCACAAATAATGTTTTATTTTTAACATTTTAAATGAGTTTAAGGTCAGAAAATGGCAATAAGTAAGTGAAATCCTATAAACTTTATGACAGCATTAAAAATTATTTTATACTCCAAACTAGTAACATCCTCATCTGGGAATATCATTCTACCTATCAGATACTGACCTATCCAGGAATTCTTAATCCTCATTCTAAATCTTAATTGTACCTTTCAAGTAGTATGGTTGCTTATGCATTAATATCAAAATAATTACTTATTAAATTAGTAATTTATATACATCACTAAATTAAATCATATTTTGATCTGATCATTTGGTCATGAATCCAATAGAAAATCAATAAACTTGCTAACTGTGAAATGATTTTCTGTTTGCAGTGTACTCTCTCTAATTAATCCACTTATTCAACTTATTTTAAAGCCTCTATATTCCAAGCACTGAGAATAGAACTGGTGAATAAAATAGTTATGATTCTTGCTGCTATTAGGATTTTAACCTGCTGGGAGAGAAACATATTAATGAAAATAACCTCTGAAATAATTCAGTGTGATACATGCTAAGAAAAAAAAAGTAAAACAATAGAGTGTTGAGTTAAAATAAAAAATAATGTTATACTTAGTCTTCTCTGAGTGCATAAGACATTCCATATTTATTTGAAGTCCATGTAAAGGTTGCATAGTTTACTATTGGATTAGTAGCAATATCACACCCGTTGGTGCCCATCCTACTACTTCTCAGATGTTTTTGTTCAGTTTGTCAATGCAAAACAGAGAACACTAGCAACATTAAGGCTCTAGGCAAAGTTGTATTTTAGGATGAAGTACTCTTAGTGAACCAAGATATATTTCTTTCAAAACACACACAGAAATGGCACTCAAAGCTTTGAGAAAAAATTATTCTGACAAAAAGAAAATATTTAGAAAAAATGATATATCACAACATATGAGAGTAAATAAAAGTTGTTACTAGATGGAAATGTATAGAGATAATATTTAATATTACAGAGGTGGAGAACACATTAGTGGTTGTCTGAGGCTACGTGTGGGGGAAGGGAAACATGGGGTAATATTATGAAAAAATGGTTGAGAGCATCCCTTTCTGGTAACTCAGCAGTTCTGCATCTTGATTTTGAGGTGTGTGAGAGTTCAAATTGCTCCAGGTTCTATTCAACACTTGAGAGTATCACCTTATTAATTTTAGACATTTTGGTAGATATGTAGTGGCATTCCATTATGCTTTTAATTTGCATTTTGCTAATGACTAATGACACAGCATAGTTTTGTGTGTTTACCAACCATGTATAGAATTCTTCTGCGAAATATGTACTCAAAAATTTACATCATTGTTTGTTGGGTTATTTTTCTTATTATTGATTTGCAAGAGATTTTTAAATATAGGGTATACACGTCTTTTGTGAAATATATATATATTCAGTATGAGAAGACTAAATGTGACTTGTATTTGCATTTTCTTAATTGTGTCTGAGTGGCAGAATTTCTAAATGTTGATGGAGTACAAGTCATCAATGTTTTTGTTTTAAACTCATGTGCTTTTTCATCCTAAGACATTTTATTCTAGCACAGGTTATGAAAATTTTTCTCAATTTTAAAAATTATTTTTATATTTTGTTTCATTATTTTCTCTTCTTATCTTTATTATTATTCTAACACTTCTCAATTAAAGTTTAATCATCTTCGTTTTTGTCACATTGAAATTTACATCACTGATATTAGTTGGTTCTGTTTCTCTAAGTAGTCAGATTAAAAATTCCCTCTAAGAACTGCTTTACTGCATCTCACAAATTTTGAGATGTTCGGTTTTATTTTCATTTAGATTGAAATAATTTCTAATATACTTTGACCCACAGGTTATGCAGAAGTACATGGCTTAATTTCCAAATATTTGTAGATTTTTTGATTTATTTGTGTTAGTTATTGAGTCCTAATTTAGTTTTATTTGGGTCAAACAACATATTCTGCTTGATTTCAATTTCTTAAAATATATTGAATAGTGTTTTATGTGAACATTGTATGTACACTTAAGAAAAACATAAATTCAATTGCTGTGACAAGTATTCTATACATATCATTTAACTAGTGACTTCATGGGAGGCTGAGATGCAAAATTTCACCTCCTACCAGGGGTGTTTCCCAGCTTCAGTTCACTCCTCCTAGAGGAACACCTGGGGCCATTGCAAACAATCCCAGTCATGCACTGTGCATTGCAGGTCCATGTCCTAAAGCTGGGGCTTATGAAAACTGCATCTTTTTATTGGAGAATTTACTTTTTTCTACTCCTTTTTCTTTGAGGACTATGTTTTCTAGTTTTGATTAAATACAGTTTATGCATATCCCACTCAAATTCATATTGATTGCCTATTCTTCCACCCCAATTTTGAGAAATTATTTCTACAGGCATCCATATGTAACTATCCATTCACCTACCAAAATCAAAAGAAAACAAAACAAGGGACAGGATTATATTTCGTATCTTTGTTCACTTCCTCTCCACCAATCTCTTAGTATCTGAGACTTGCGCCAGAGAAGATGGGTAGAGAACCGTGGATGCCCCTTATCTGGTCCCACTCACTGGCATTTTGTCCTGCAGCAGATGCAGATTCCTTCTATCCTTACAAAATATCCATCCGAAAGGGTCAGTTCATTAAGACCTGCTATGTGGCATGTGCCCAGACCCTGAGGATAAGCAGAGTTAGTGAAGTGAGCCAAATTGCAGTTGCAAAGAGGCTCACATGCAGAACTCTCACGCTGAGCACAAGAGGCAGGTGGAAGGCACTCTCAACCTACCCACCGTCAGTGAGTAGCTGCCTTCACCAACATTATAGCCACTCCACCTCCAGATTTCTTGCAGCATGACTTCACAAATATTGTTATGGTTTAATGTCATTTAAGTTGGGTATTCCTTTATTTGAATATAAAACACCTTATGAGACATGGAGTGGTTTTAATTCCATACTCACATAGGCTTTCTTTGTTCTGACCTTGGGAAAGATATAATTTGTCTCTTAGCCACCAGAAAGGTCCAACTTCGTGAAGATGGCCCCAAGGTCACCACCCACAAGAGTACACACTTATGTAATCCCCTCCCCTTGGATGTGGGCAAGTCCACTGGACAGAAATTTTATAGGCACTCCATTAGATTATGTTATATTAGACTCTGTTGTAGTAGAATGCAGTAAATTCTCCTGTTGACTTTCACCATATTCTCAGAGGTCCATGTGGCTAAGATCTGAGAAAGGCTTTTAGATGATGAAAGATATCCCCAGCTAAAAGCCAGCAAGAAAACAGAAATCTCAGTCCTAGAACTACAAGAAAATGAATTCCGCAGACAACCTAAGTAACCTTGGACGAGGACCCCTACTTCCGGATGAGATTGCAGTCCTGACCAACATCTTGACTTTAGCCTGGTGAGAAGCTGAGCAAAGGAGCCTGTTACCCTGCGTCTGAACTCTTGACCTTCAGAAACTGGGGGGAAATACCTGTGTATTGTTTTAAGTGACTCTATTTGTGGTGATCTTTTATGCAGCAAAACAAAAGCAACATAATCTTTCTGTATCCTCTACCCTACGACCTACCCTAAATGCTAGAGGAATACCACCAATGTCTCTGAAAGAAAAATACGCATTGTAAATTAGTATTTTTGCAAACATCAATGTGAAATACATGTCCAGAGTTTGGATGAATCTCAACTACATTAGAACTTAGTTACAATCAGTGATAATTTTGCACAAACACTGCAATCTAGGCATCATTTATTTTCTAACTTGATGTTTTATACTTATTTTATTTCCTTAGCAGTTACCTATCCAGTTTCAACTATCTTAAATGTGCTATGTGGTTTCTACTACTTTTCAATTCAGCTCATAATGTCCTGATTCAAGTAGAAAATACCAAAATCAGAACTATCTATTCTTTTGAAATTCCTAAGGAAATTTAGATGACAGGTGTAGAAATTGCATGACTAATTCAGAGGATATGAGATTGAAAAGCTGTATATTAGTTGGCACATAAGGTATTTCCATCACATTCAATTCAGAGAGCATAGTCCTCAGAATCACCTTTTATTAGCAAAACGTTTGAGGACTGATATAAATTTAAATAAGTGGCAAAGCAATTTGTCATAGATCAAAATGTCTTTCCTTCTTTCTTACTGGAAACACTGAAAACCTTCTTGAATGTTTATGTTTATTAACTTTACTCCATGGGCATACTATAGCACGATAAAGCACTGGGAAACAAAATGCAATATTTGATAAGTACTTTAAAATGTTTGCAAGGTGTAAATTGAATTATTTGTTTAAATAAGCTTATTTGATTACAAAAGGAAATAAATATTCATTGTGGTGACTGTAGAAAATACAGATAAACAAAATAAAACAACAGCAGCACTTCCAGAACTCAGTTCTAAACATTCTTAGTAATATGGAATATATCTACAAAATATTGGAAAATAAGTAATTGATAGGTAAAAAATAAAGACATCGTATATTAAAAACAAACTATACGAAAATGAAATTAAGAAAACCATCTTATTTACAACAGTACCAAAAAGAATAAAATACTTAGGAATAAACTTAACCAAAGAGGTAAAAGAGTTGTACAATGAAAACTATAAAACATTGATAAAGGACATTTTTCAAAAAATGGAAAGATTGGGAGACTTAATGTAGCTAAAATGTCCATGCTGTGCAAAGTGATCTGCAGATTCAGTACAAACCCTATGAAACTTCCAATGGCATCCTACCTTGGTCTGAATGTTTGTGTTCCCCCGAAACTTGTATGTTGAAATCCCACCCTCACAACTGATGGCTTTGGGGGAGGGGCTTTGGAAATTGATTAGATCATGAGAACAAAGCTTTCAGGATTGGGATTAGTGTTCTTATAAAAGAGACCACAGGCCAGGTGTGGTGGCCTCCGTACTTTGGGAGGCCCAGGCAGGTAGATCACTTGAGGCCAGGAATTTGAGACCAGGCTGAGCAATATAGCAAGATCCCATTTCTACAAAAATAAAAAAAATAAAAATAAAAATTAGCCAGTCATGGTGGCATATGTGTACAGTCCTAGCTATAGAGAACTAGCTAGTTCCTTCTTCCATGTGAATTTAGAGTGGGAAGATGGCCATCTCTAAGGAAGTGAGCCCTCACTAGACAATAGAGTTGCTAGCACCTTGATCCTGGACTTCCCAGCCTCCAGAACTGTGAAAAACAAAATTCTGTTTAGAAGCCCCTTAGTCTATAGATTATGTTATAGCAGCCTGAATGGACTAAGACAAAAATCTTTATAGCAATAGAAAAAAAAAAAATTACTATCATATGAAGCCACAAAATACCCCAAATAGCCAAAGCAATTTCAAGAAAGAAGAACAAAGTTGGAGGCATCATATATCCTGATTCAAAAATATAGAACAAAGCTACATAATGAAAATAGCGTGGTACTGAAATAAAAGCAAACATACAGACCAATAGAAAGCTCAGAAATAAATCCAAACATATACAATAAGTGATCTTCCACCAGAGTGCAAGTGTGCAAGCATATACAATGGGAAAAGGATATCTGTTCAAGAAATGGTACTAGGAAAACTGGTGTGTTTATTTTCTAGTTTGGTCATGAGATCTCTCTCTCTCTGGAGAATAGCTGTAAACTCAAGGCCTGCCCTGACAGAGCTCCTGGGGGTTTGGTCGTGAATGCTTACTGAGTGCCTTTCACAGGATACTTCTTTATCCTAGCGGGTGGCCTCATGCTTAAGGGTCAAACTCATGACCTGAACCCTCTGGCAAAAAGCTTATTTGTACCAGCAGACATGTCGTGGCTCTCATCTGACCTGTGTCCAGTTTAATCCTACCAAGACAGCCACTTTCTTGGAGAGCCCTGACCAGGAATGCTTTGGCTCAGGCATGTCAGCCTGGTAAGACACAAAGGAGGAAACTCAACGAAACACAAGAACTAACAGAAACTGTTTCATTGTTTACATATCTCAGAGAGAAGAGGACAGCATGCCTCACAGAGCCAACCAAGTGACTGAGGCCTGCTTCTGGTATAAGAAAGTCCAACTTATATTCAAAATGGGTGCTGAGGCAAATAAAATTATAAGAGTTTGCTACAGCTGGAATATCCACATGCAAAAAAAAAAAAATGAATTTTGGTACCTATCTTACACCAACACAAAAATCAACTCAAAATAGATTAATGACTTAAACTTAAGACCTGAAAAACTGTAAAGCTCCTGAAAGAAAGCATAGGTGAAAAGCTTCATAACATTGGAGTTGGCAATTATTTCTTGGATATGACACCAAAAGCACAAGCAACATAATCAAAATCAGACAAGTGGAAAAGCTCGCACACAGCAAAGGAAACAATCAACAGAGCGAAAAGGCAACATAAAAGGTGAAAGAAACACCTGCAAACCATTTATTAATATCTGATAAAGGTATCCTTATAAATGATTTGCAAATATGTATGAGAAACTCCTATAACTCCAGTTGAAAAATAACAAATAACCCAATCAAAAAACTGGTCCAGGGATTGGCACAGAGATTTCTCCAAAAAAGACATAAAAACGGACACTAGGTAGAGGAAAAGATGCTCAACACCACTGGTAATGATGGAAAGGCAAGTGAAAACCGTACCTATTAGGATGGTTATTATCTAAAAGAAAAAAGGTAAGTGTAGGTAAACAAAATGCGGGGAAATTGGAAGCCTGTACACTATTGGTAGGAATATAAAATGGTGCAGCCATCATGAAAAACAGTACAACAATTCTTTAAAAAATTAAAAATAGAATTACCATGCAATCCAGCAAGCCCACTTCTGGGTATATATTAAAGGAATTGGAATCAAGATGTCAAGAGATGTCTGCACCCCCCTCTTCATTGCAGCATTATTCACAATAGCCAAGATATAGAAACAACCTAAACGTCCATGATGAATAGATAAAAACATTGTGATATATACATACAATGAAACAGTATTCAGCCCAAAAAAGAAGGATATTCTGTCATACGTGACAACATGGATGAACCTGGAGGGCATTATGCTAAGTGAAATAAGCCAGGCACTGAAGAACAAATACTGCATGGTTCCATTTACATGAGGTATCTTTATTTTATTTATTTATTTTTTTTTTTGAGAGACAGTCTCACTCTGTTGCCCTAGCTAGAGTGAGTGCCATGGCATCAGCCTAGCTCACAGCAACCTCAAACTCCTGGGCTCAAGCAATCCTTCTGCCTCAGCCTCCCGAGTAGCTGGGACTACAGGCATGTGCCACCATGCCC